>JAXQQM020072495.1:0-24535 GCA_034641835.2 Pinus albicaulis | reverse complement strand
AAATAATGAGTTTTTTTGCCTTCATACTTCGGATAGTGATAGTATCCTAGAACTAACAAGCATTTGGTCAATGAATCCTCTTTTTTGAAGTTCTCCCAAGTCGATAGTTCTTGGAGGACAGGAATGTGGATCCCCTTTTTTAATACTGCGGGTGGAATAGTCATGCCATAGAACCCAATAATTAAATGCAAATCATTCTTAGGATTTGGATGTTATTTTTGGATTGTTTGGCAGTTGATCAAATCATGTGATAACGAGGAAGGAAAATTATCGCTGGAGGAGCAGCTTGAATGTACACAAAATCCATACTTTTACCAGGAGGGAGTGACTTCAACCACTTGGGAAATGAATACAAATTGTTGACATCTGGTTTCGAGAGACCCCATAATGGACCATACAATCCTTGGATAGAGAGGTCGAAAGCTGTCAATGTCTGGTGTGGAGATCTGTTAGTGATGGATGCAGCATATCTGTAGTAAGTATTTCCTGACTGACTCCAAGAACTCGTGAGCTTCTGCGAGATAGCCAGCCTAACATCCTCTGCAGTTTGTGAACAATGAAGGATTATCAGTACTGTTTTTGTATTGAACAAACACGAAGGCATTGTTATGGCAACAGTTACATAGTTTAACCCCATACTATTGCTTGAAAACCAGAGTGTTTTCATAGCATAATCAACATTTTTTGTTTTCACCCCACATTACTGAATGAAAATCAGAGTGTTTTCATAGCACAATCAACTTTTTTAGTTATTTTCTCAATTATTTGCAAATAATGATTTTATTTCTGGAAAATACCACAAAGTGCAATAAAAGTTAAGGCATAAGGACAAATTGTATGAACTAATATTTCAAAATTGAGGAGAGATTTAACTGTAAAATTCAAAACCATTATTTATTATTTATTTATTTTCCCCTGTTTGGCAAGGATTGAATTGTTCATTTTATGTGACACTGCATTAGTTTTGCCAGCATTTCTTTTATATTTTGTCACACAAATAAACTCTGTGAGGATTGAATTATAGTTGCCAAAATTTAAGACTAGGAAGACTTACTGCAGCCGGGAAAGTACGAAGAGTTGAACTGTTTAGGTGCGACGAGAGGATTTTGGCTTTACAGCTTGGAACCGTGGTTGAAGCGAGAAGATCGACCACGATCCTGGCTTAGACACGGTGGTGCCCCGTAAAAACAACCATTAAAAGCATCATCATCCATCTAACTAAAACAAAGTGAAACCAAATTAAGGATGACAGTTTGCTTTCACAAGCCTCAGAATCTCTCATTTTGATGATGTCGAGGAGATAGCCTAAGAATCTCTCATTGTGTCATGATGAGGAGGAGAATGACAGTGATGCTGCTGCTCTGCTTTGGGCTTAAAGTCCCTGAGAATCTGCGAATCTTATTAGCAGAATGAATGATATCATTACTTTTTTTATCAGTCCAAATTGCTAGTGTCTTCACATATTTTCTCTTGAAATAATGATTTGATCACTGTTTACTTAATATTTAGTACGGAATGATATAAAACTTGGAAAATGTTTTCTTTGAGAACCATAGAATACGTTGTGCTTCTTGGGCTTATTTACTTCAAGAATGGGTAGTATCAAGTTGCCTTAGTCAAACCAACTCATACAGTTTTAACCCCTGGGAACACTATAAACATTCCATATTCTAAAAATAGAGGATATTCAATTTATTGCCCGAGATGAAATATAAATATCTCGCATACAACATTGAATCCAACAAGACTTCTGAACTTTCACGTAGTGCTACTTGGTAGTAAGTTTTGTGATTCCCCATCGATTTTCTTTCATCCTCCGCCCAAAGAAGATTTTGAAGTCAATCATGCTCGATCTCAGAAATTGGTTATTTCTTCAAAGCCCCATTTCAGGATTGATAAAAATGTAGTCTTATCCATGACTGGCAACCTATTAAGGCAGAAAATTATAATCCACCATTGCAAGTTTATAAAGATAGACCTCAAATTCAAGGGATTAGTGTTTTCCCCTATGAATTGCTAAGTTTTTGCAATTTATTTTAGAACATTCTTGGTTACCAAAGAAGAAATTGGAACAAATTCCAACATTTCCTGAACCTGTAGGAAATAATCCCATCCACTGTGTATCTTCAAGAAATTAAATTGTAGACTTTCTTGACTTGATGATGTTATAGATATGCATTGTTGGTGTCTTCACATGGCAGATTCTGTCATACTCTATACTACTCACACAATTCAACAGAAAGTTGGAGACATAGGAAAATAGAGGTTTTTTTGTTGGTACAGGGCAATCAAGGAGAGATAGGAAAATAGTGGTTATTTTGTTGGTACAGGGCAATCAATTCTGAATGAAATTGAAGTCTGCAAGTAAATTTGGAGAATTGCTAAGTTTTTGCAATTTATTTTAGAACATTCTTGGTTACCAAAGAAGGAATTGGAAGAAATTCCATTTTGCATTAGGTCATCATTAAAACATTTCCTGAACTTGTAGGAAATAATCTCATCCACTGTGTATCTTCAACAAATTAAATTGTAGAGTTTCTTGACTTGCTGATGTTATAGATATAGAACCATAGAATACGTTGTTCGAGGAAATTGGTTATTTATTCAAAGCCCCATTTCAGGATTGATAAAAAATGTAGTCTTATCCATGACTTGGCAACCTATTAAGGCAGAAAATTATAATCCACCATTGCAGTCATCATTAAAACATTTCCTGAACCTGTAGGAAATAATCTCATCCACTGTGTATCTTCAACAAATTAAATTGTAGAGTTTCTTGACTTGATGATGTTATAGATATAGAACCATAGAACTTGGAAACTGTTTTCTTTGAGAACCATAGAATACGTTGTGCTTCTTGGGCTTATTTACTTCAAGAATGGGTAGTATCTAGTTGCCTTAGTCAAACCAACTCATACATTTTTAACCCCTGGGAACACTATAAACATTCCATATTCTAAAAATAGAGGATATTCAATTTATTGCTGAGATGAAATATAAATATCTCGCATACAACATTGAATCCAACAGCACTTGAAATTTCACTATGAAAAGTACTTGGTAGTAAGTTTGTGATTCCCTACTGATTTTCTTTCATCCTCTACCCAGCAGTGAGATTGAAGTCGTAACTGTTGTTAGATTTCGAGGAAATTGGTTATTTCTTCAAAGCCCCATTTCAGGATTGATAAAAAATGTAGTCTTATCCATGACTTGGCAACCTATTAAGGTAGAAAATTATAATCCACCATTGCAAGTTTATAAAGATAGACCTCAAATTCAAGGGATTAGTGTTTCATCATTAAAAAAATTTGTGTCTCTGCTTATGATCTCCCTTGACTGTGACAAGAAATCTTTACAGACTTCCCCACCCTCAATGGCTAAACTGCTCATGTACATTCAACTACCCTGTTGATAAAAGGCAATAAATGGCTCCTAATTTTGTAGTTAATGTGCGGCTTTGTATATGGTTAAATCTAATCAGTATATAATCCTAACACCTTTATTGCCCAATAACATATCAGTTATTTTTTTCCTTCATATTTTTTACCATCATAAAACTTGTTCAACCAAAATTAGAATCAGAATTGCCTCCAATTATAGTGATAGTATCCCTAGAACTAACAACTGTTTGGTCCAATGAATCCTTTTTTTTGGAGGTTCTCCCAAGTCAATAGTTCTTGGAGGACAGATATGGATCCCCTGTTTTAATACCCTGCAGGTGGAATAGTCCTTTTGTTGCATGTAGACAACTAATTAAATTAGTGAGCTCTTTCTTACTTATTTTGTGTGAACTTTCACATTTCTGAAGATGTGTTTTACCAAATATTTTTTTTGTTAAATGTCTTTTACATCTGTTTTACCAAATATTTTTATTGTTAAATTTCTTTTACATCTGTTTTACCAAATATTTCTTTTGTTAAATGTCTTTTACATCTAACTCAAAACCAGATATAAACAATTTTAATTATTCTAAGTTACCTAATAATGATTCATTTGGATTATTTTTCATGTGCAGATATTATAGTTCACATGTTTTGTTCAAGATCGTATCTCTTTAATGATACTTTCTGTTTATGATATTCTAAGTTTCACATTTCTGAAGATGTAGGCGATATTGCTAAGTTTCACTATTTCTTCAAAGTTTGGGTTTGAAAATTTTTTTTGGAAGACATTTTTTTGGAGGCGGCGTGATTTTTCTTGGAGGTTCAAAGTTTGAGTTTAAAGAACTTTTTGGGAAGACATTTTTTTGGAGGCGACTTGATTTTTCTTGGAGGTATGTAAGTGTTTTGTGTTGAAATAAATCTTTTGAGCTTCTTTGTTCAAAAAATTTTCTTCACATTTTAGAGGCGGTGTGATTTTTCTTAGAGGTATGTACGTGTTTTGGATCAAGGATTACGTATTTTTTAGAAAAGATTTTTTTAAATTAAATCTTTTGTGATATTGTTTGTAATTGAGTTATTGTCTAATTTTTTAAAGGAAATTTTTTGAACCTCATACTCTATTATCATGGGAAATCGAGGAACTTGTGTGAGAAAATATGATAGAAAAAGAAAGCCTGAAGAACGTAGAGAAGAGACGAGACAATATCGCAAAAGAAAGTTAGAAGCTCTCTCAAATATTGAAGAGGAAAATCAACCTCAAGCAGAAATTGAAGCAGGTATGTAAATGTAAATATTACATGATCTATTGATATATATTTAAAAATTTTCTAATGTAAAATGTGAAGCTTAATTATTATTTGATGAACTAGTTTGAAAAATATTTTGTTTGATGTAAACAGACAGAGATATTCCTCAAAATATTGAAGAAGAAAATCAACCTCAAGCAGAAATTGGAGCAGGTATGTAAATGTAAATATTATGATCTATTGATATATTTTTAAAGTTTTCCCAATGTAGAATGTGAAGCTTAATTTTTATTTGATGAACTAGTCTGAAAAATATTTTGTTTAATGTAAACAGAAAGAGATACTCCTCAAAATATTGAAGAAGAAAATCAACCTCAAGTAGAAATTGAATCGGGTATGTAAATGTAAATATTATGATCTATTGATATATTTAAAATTTTCCTAATATTTATTGACATATTTATTAATTTAGTTATTTATTGAATATGTACTATTTTTTTGAATATGTACAGATGAAATCACTATCGATAATTAGATGTTAGAAAATGTCGACACTCACACACATGGAGATAAAAAACCTGACTATATTATACGATATCGTGTCGATAAAATTTTGGAAATGTTTTTCAAACCTGAGCAAGTGACAGTTCAAGCTCAAATGTTGAAATGTCTCCTATCATCAAGGAAATTAAAAGAAGCGACGACACTATTGGGTATTCGAAAATCAACCAAAGATAAAAAAATGAAAGAACAGGTGATAAAAAATATTAGTGCTATAGAGTCAATTAAGAGATCTAGAGATAAAGAGGTTTCAAATATACGTAGAGGAATACAAATGGCAATGGTTTCACCAAGTACTCAAGAGAATCGTTTGAATCTAACATCTATGGCACGAGCACTGGGAACCTCACGAAAAACTCTGCACAAACATCAAAAATTTTGACTGCAAATAGATGTAAATGATGAACTCGCTTGTTGGAGAGCTATTTGTAGGCAACCATACAAAGATAGACTTGGAGAAGATGTTAAAAAAATAATATATGAATATTGGAAGAACAATTCGCGTGTTTCACCCACTGCAAGACATGTGATGCGAAGAAGAATAGCACGAAATCAATACGAAGAACATGAAAAACATCTCTTGGAAACCACTCAAATAGAGTTATTCAGCAAGTTCAAAGAAGAGAATCGTCAAATTCAAGTTTCACTCAGTGCTTTTGTTCAACAAAAACCATGGTATGTAAAACCTATCACCGTACGCGACACTTGTTGTTGCCGTTATCATGTGGAATTTTAGTTATATTATGACACATTCCTTGATTTCGATAGAACATTATGGAAGGATTCACCTACTCCTTCCACTATCCGTGAATTCATATCTCAAATTCTATGTGAAAGAGAAAGCGATGAACTATTTTACAAAAAGAAATGTGTTGGTGGTAAAAAATGCAATGATTGTGGAAATTTGACTAAATTTCAAAACAAATATCGTATTGATATAAATGATCAATCATTGTCCAACATGAAAGTGAAATGGAAGAGATATGAATATACCAGTACATCGATTCAAGGTGCGGATAGTGTTAAAAGAATCGAATTACGAGAAGACGAAATTTTTCTAATAGACTTTTTGAGAAAGTTTGAAGCAGAAATTTACAAATACACCATGCATTCCCATAGAGCTCGATGGCAAGACTTGCAATTCAAAAAATCTCGTGAAGTTTTTCCACCAGGAACCATTTTGTCGGTGATTGATTTTGCAGAAAACTACACATTTGTTCCACAAAAAGAAATTCAGAGTGAATACTATCACTCTGACCAAGTCTCCATGCTCGTCCATATTCTATATAGACATGTTGAACAAAATGTCGATCATATAGAAAGAACGAGTGAAAATCGACATATCATTAAAGAATATCACTTTTATATCAGTGACGATCGTACACATGATACATGTTTTGTACAACATTGTTTTGAAAGAATTTATGATTCATTGAAAAATCATGGAATAACATTCAATGAACATTGGATATGGTCAGACGGATGCGCAGGTCAATTCAAATCTGCACGATCATTTTTTTGGTTGTGTCGTCTTCATAAGAAAACTTGCATTAAACATTGTTGGAATTTCTTTGAGACTGGCCATGGAAAAGGAGAACATGACGGTGCAGGAGCATGCATAAAATGAGTACTTCGAAGATATCAAATGAACCACTTTGCACGCCGACTTGTGAACGTTGAAGAAGTTGTTCAATGGTGCAAAAATGCTCTAAGCCATGAGATTAACCCATCAAGAGAAGTGCGAAGGTACATTCAATTTAATTTATATTGGAAATCTAATTTTAAACATTGTACATTTATCATGCAATGCTTATTTTTAATTGTATTTTGATATCATATTTACAAATTCTTTTTCTAATTTTCCATATAAAGGTTTTTCTGGCATATTGGAATCAGAGACGTAAATAGATCAATTGGAAATGAGGTTGGAACAATAAAAGGGACTCGAAAATTGCATTCAATTCAAACAAAATTTTCCACAAATGTGTTTGCATTGGATAAAAGAAAATATTCTTGTTTTTGTGATGTTTGCATAGACAACACAAAATCCAATGACATCTGTGAAAACAAAATGTATGTGAACGATTGGAAACATACAGAGCTAAATACAAAGGGAAAAATGTCTGTTGCAATGTTTGAAGAAATGGAATCAGAAGAAACTACAATATCATCCGATGGTGATCGAGTTTCTGATCTTGTTAGAGAAGGTAACATTTGAATTACTTTTTAATGATTTAAAGATTTACAAATAAATTTAAATATGCATAATTAAATGTTAAATTTATTTTATTGTGCAGGAGATGTTTTTGTTGTAATTGCACCTATTGACAATGATGAAAATGTAAAGTATTATTTGATGCGTTGCACTGAACAAAAAATGAAATTATTACAAGACTATAATGATCACGGATTTCAGTATGACAAAGGGTCTATTATACTGAAAGGTTATTTTTTCAAACAAACTTGTCAAAGTGAAGACTTTGTTTACTTCGAAGACTATGAACCTGATTCCATAAGTTGTCAATATAGTCACTTGGTGTGTGCAGCACGCATAAAGTTGATAGAATTTCAATCAAAGAAAAAATAAAAAATTAAGAAATGGAAAATGTCAAAATCCGATCATGAACAGATTATTGAGGATGGAATTCCATTAGAATTTTTTTGAGTGAAGTGTCAGGACAACAATTTATTATCTTTTAAACCTTTCAGTACTCAACTAAAAATTGAACTGCTTATGTTATTTGTGGTTTGCGAATGTTACAAATTGTTTGGGTACAAGCACGTGCTCTAGTTTCCACTGAAAATAGTTTTTCTATACATGTGCATTGATTAAAAATGTTAAATATGTATTGGATATATATATTCTAGAATGAAAATAATTGTTCTTGTATATTAATTGTTCTTGTATATGTTCTCCGACCATATGGTACAAATTATTTCACTTTATTTTGTAAAGTCAGATTCGGTCCCCATATGGCGTAGCCTCCAAGGGACGAGATAACAAGTGGTTGTCCCCACTTGCCCGAATCTCGGCTTTTAAGTACAATTTTACTGTTTATGTCAATCATCTTACATGATGTCCTAGCCAAAGATAGATTCTCTTTGTTTCAAGTTTCCAATAAAAGTTGTCACCGAATGACCTACTCGAACTCTTGTAGTAAACACCATACCTCATCTCTCTTGCTCTCCAATATTATTAGGTTTAATTATTATAACACAAAAATCGTTCTACGTTGTCAATAATTTTTTGCGCTTAGACTAAAATCAATGAACACTATTAATCCAATGTCTTTACAAGTAATGTACCATCATACATGCAATTATATCAAATTAGAAATCAACATATACAATGAAATCAATGGAGATTGTCTTGTTGCAAGTAACATAATTTCAATTTACCATATGTGAAAATGTAGGTTGAAACCATCCAAAACTTTAAGTTGTAAATTGAAACCATCCAAAACTTTAAGTTTTAAAACCCTTTTGATTATATATTGTGCATCATTAAAACATTTAACATTTAAAGTTCATTAAATATCACATGAAAAATGTAGATTGAAACCATCCAAAACCGGAGTTTTAAAAACTTCACATGCCATGCCAATTATAATTCAACAATCCAACAAAAACATTTAACAAATTAAATATCACACGCCACACTAAGACGACCACACTAAGAGGATTGGTGCACTTCGTTTGGAAGGAGTCAATATATGTCGTATTGGAGCGATTAGACGGAATTCGAAAAGGAAAGAGCTTGAACCAATTCAAGCAGACCCAGGATCAAATTGTTCTATGGAGCTTCATGAGAAGAGATATGTGAAAAGCACTGTTAAGCCATGCCAATTATAATTCAACAATGCAACAAAAACATTTAACAAATTAAATATCACACACCAAAGTCGTTTCAAGTTTTCGGTAAAAGTTGTCACCGAATGACCTACTAGAATATTATAAATACTAACTTTGTAAGATCATTTGGCATTCGGAAAAATTCGAAAGTCTTAGACTGTCAATCAATTTAAAGTATCATTCACCATAGGGAGTGTAAAATATTCAATGTAGGTTGGTGATGATGCTCACTCCTAGCTTGAAGCAGCACCAATGACCAATTCTTTAATGAATTCCAATGCACTAGACCAACGTTGGTTCAACCTACTTGGTTTTTCACGCAAAAAATTCCAAGGATGGACTTTCTAGACAAACTGCTGAAATTGAAAAGCTTGACATAGAGATACGACAAGGTGAACAAACACTTCAGGAACTCTTTATGGAAAGGGCTCACTTGAAGGAAATAAGCACCACGTTGCAGGGTAAAGTCAAGAACATGGAAGATAAGATCAAGAGGGACTTTCTTGATTCGAAACCTATTGGTTTGAAGAAAGAAAATGCATGTGTTGGCACACTTGGAAAAGAAGACGACCACACTAAGAGGATTGGTGCACTTCGTTTGGAAGGAGTCAATATATGTCGTATTGGAGCAATTAGACAGAATTCGAAAAAGAAAGAGCTTGAACCAATTCAAGCAAGCCGAGGATCAAATTGTTATATGGAGCTTCATGAGAAGAGATATGTGAAAAGCACTGTTAAGCCAAGGGCTAGTTCGAAAAACATATTGGAAGAGGAAATGTTGAAGAAGATTGCGAAAGTAAGGCACAAGACAAGGAGGAATGATGATGAAAGTTCCTTGGACTTGAGATTCATGTCTACAACCGTACATGGGAAAAAGTTCTCTGCTTTGATAGACACGGGGGCTACCCATAGCTTCCTAAGTCGAAAGGCAACTTCATCTCTTAGAAAGCGGAAGGCTAGCATCGAGAAAGAGTTGAGTGCTTTCAAGGCAGTCAACTCAAGGATAAAAGTAGCACGACTGGTGTCATGAAAAGCACACATGTGAGAGTAGGGTCATGGTTTGGAAAGATAGACTTTAGAGTCATTGACATGGATGATCATTCTATGATGGACCATACCAATGATGGACCGAGACATGAACTCTTAATTCTTGTGATCAATCTTAAACTATTTTATGAAAGATAGATAAACCATTTAAATATCTAGCTCAAACTCTTGTAGTAAACACCATACCTCAAGTCTCTCTTGCTCTCCAATATTATTAGGTTTAATTATTATAACACAAAAATCATTCTACATTGTCGATAATTTTTTGCGCTTACACTGAAATCAATGAACACTATTAATCCAATGACTTTACAAGTAATGTACCATCATACATGCAATTATATCAAATCAGAAATCAACATATACTACATAATGAAATCAATGCGGATTGTTTTGTTACAAGTAACATTCCAATTTACCACGTGCAAATGTAGGTTCACATTCTATAATTCATGTAGTTTTAAAAACTTCAGATACCATTAGAATTATAATTCAACTATCCAACTAAAACATTTAACAATAAATATCACATGCCATGCCAATTATAGTTCAACTATCCAATAAAAATATTTAACATTAAATATCAAATGTCAAATGTAATTCAATGACAACATTACTTCACATTCACATGCCAAAAGTACTAAAACCATCCAATGAAAACTGAAATCAATGAACAAGTTATTAATCCAATGACTTTACAAGTAATGTACCATCATATGTATGCAATTATATCAAATCAGAAATCAACATATATAATGTAATGAAATCAATGGGGATTGTCTTGTTACAAACTTTAACATTTCAATTTACCACATGTGCAAATGTAGGTTCTCATTCCATCATTCATGTAGTTTTAAAAACTTCAAATGCCATGCCAATTATAATTCAACTATCTAACAAAAACATTTAACATTAAATATCACATGCCATGCCAATTATAATTCAACTATCTAACAAAAACATTTAACATTAAATATCACATGCCATGCCAATCATAATTCAACTATCCAACAAAAACATTTAACATATGTCCAAAAATATGTCCAAAAAACATTGTAATAAAATATGTCCAAAAATTGTAAATCTCACTCAAGTATCAAACTGTATCAAGTTTAACAAATTTTAAAACCATCTAAATTTTGAAATAAAATCAAATCCACTGTATATCTTGTCCATCAAATGGAGGATCTAGCCTCTGGGTCTCGATTAACTCGCTATCTTGTAAAGGGAAAACCTACATACACAATGCACATGTACTTGAACATTAAAATTTGAAGTTTTAAAAATGAATGAGAATATATATATCTAGAACTTCATGTAAAAAACAAAATATAACAAAAAAATCACGCAATACCTCGTAAGGTTGCCTCTCCATTTGATGGACAGGATCTGCCATAGAAACAACTCCAGTGGTAACCTGTACAATATACATGTACAGTTAAATATAAATATATATATACATAAATAATTTATATAAATTAAAAACTTTCAAATGAAAATGCACGTCTACATATATAAACTTATTTGAACAATAATATTAAAAAAAAAGAACTAAAGACAACTTCTTCAAATGCTGTGGATGTTCCTATCTCCGTCGCTAAAGTCCTCGGATTAAAAAAATCTTCTATACGAACCTAAATTCAAAAAAATTTAAATAACTCAAAATATAGATCTCTCTCTATATATCTCAATTTTTAATGGAACTTTTTGAGGTAACATAAATTTTGAACTTGTGAAAAATTGTCCATACTTGTACATCTCCTAATGAAGTAGAAGGTATATCTCCTAAAGAAGAAGAAGGTACCGGCATCCCAAAAACATCAGACGGAATCGGTACCTGTTAAAACATTTTATCGAATTATATATATATACATACATGTACATGGTGGCAACAATTATTTATTTTAGAGTCACTTAAAAAACACTAACATACATGTGCCAACATATCATGATGGCCAGACCCAGCTGCATCGTTTGAGCCAGAGGTCCCGAACGTAATATTAACATTTTCATCACGCATCATGCTTGAGAACTGCAAATGGTGTTTTAACATATAATCATACATTTTTGTTAGATTAATGTACACATACAAATAAATGTATACATGTGTACATACACATGTATTTATTACAAATTGTACACGTATATGTAAATATAATTTCAAACCCTAAAGTCACTAACACATACCGTTCTGATGCCCTCTTCCTCATGAAAAATTAGGTCTTGCGGACCATTGCGACAATTTATTGCGTATGTTCGGAGATCTTCAACATTCATGTTGTAAATCTCCTCATCTGTATGATAAACAAAATTGGCACGTGCATGTTCACGTGCTCTTAGTCTATTTAAGCCAATATTGACTCCACTCAATCCGCTATGAACATTTTCGATCATAACATCTCTTGCTTCACGACTTATTTGAGAAGTCGCATCCATCTCTGATCGCGGGGTTTCGACTCGAGACGGTCGACTCACCAATGGCGGCTCAGGGCGAGGCAACTCCACATCTCTCTTAGCGCCCTTACGTTGATATAATCGACCTCTCCCCGGGCCAAAAAATTCTGAAGGAAGATCATTGTAGTCGGGTTTCATACCCAAAAAAAATTCTGCATAAAACATTTGTGCAAAATAAAGAGGAACCTCATCGTTCCATGGAAGCCTTCCAAAGGCCGCAAGATGTCGACTATAAAAATATTTTGCTTTGTCTGGGTGCTTGAAATACTGCACCTTCAACATCTTTCTTTTTAGCCCTTCCTTATAATTAAACATTGACTTAGCATCATTTCTTGAAACTCTTTTTTTTATGTCCTGCCATTTATCGGGACCTATCATTGTTTCTCCTCTCTTTCTCATCACTTCTACAAACGAATCAGTGGTTGGCCCCAAATCTTTGTACACTTTTACCATTTCACTCAATGAATGTGTAACGATCTCTAGGCTCTGTCTACTCTCAGCAGGTAGAGTCAAATCCTGGAGATCTCTCTGCAATTTTTCATAAAGGCTTTGACACCTTTGTAAGGTGCATTCCGCCATGTTCGTTTCCCATGGTATATCAGTAATCTCAGCCGGATAAGTTGTGCTAGGTTGACAACCTTCTTCTTCAATGTAGCGCGCTGCCCTGCATCTTTTTTGACCACTGGCTCGAACATTTTTAGCCTCTGCATCAATATATATAAAATTTCATATATTAGAAAAAACACGTGTAAAAAAAGTTGTAAAAATTTAATGAAAAAATATTGAAATTGATGGCAACCTTGATGTTGTTGGTTAACATCATCTCCAACATGACCCTGCTGAGAACCAACCCCAGAATGACGCTGCTGAGAACCAGACCCACAGTGCCCCTGTTGAAAACCAGCAGCCGTTGATTGCTGGCCTTCGGGGGAATAAATATCACCCCTTCCCCCAACCTGCTACCAGGCATACCTCGACCGGTTGAACCTTGGCCACGCTCCATGGATGGAGTAGAAAGCCTTCTCCTCTTGCCTCCTAAAAATTAAAATATGAAACTTGTTAACAACTAATTTCACTCACAAAGTTAGTAAAAAAATCAATTCCATATGTACACACATGTATGTAGATTTAAGATTATATTTAAATACCGTGAACATCCTCCGATCCCCGAGACTCCATATGGGATTCGGTTGATCTTCGTCTTTCATCCTCCATGATATATATCTATTGGTCGACATTCACAAAATAGATTTCAAAAAATCAATACCTCAGAGTAAAATCCAATTTGGGGCTGTTAAATCCAATATGTTCTATATTTCTTACATTTCAGCCCTCCTATTTTTCTTTCCAACCAAGGTTTATAAAATAAAATGAGAAGCAACATGAGACTTAGAACAATCATTTTCATTATCTATATGGAAGGCAAGAATGATTATATCCCCTTAAGCTTAAGCTTAAATGTAGTTTGTCAATTTTTATCATATATTTTTTGGTAAGTGTAAATGTTTTTTTATTTATAGTACAAGTCATGAGTTCCCCAATTTTACCTTATGTGAAGCATGATTCTAGGATTACTAAAATTTGTACTTGGTTTTTTAAGAGTATATCTTGAATAAAGTTTTTGAGAAGCAAATATATGGCTTGTTCCTTAGAATTTGGCACTTAGAATTTCCATAACGCTTATAACCCCATCCTTACAATTTTTATAATTTCCATGATGAGACATTTGAATTTCCTTCCCCATATTTCTTGTTAATGATTATAACCTTAAAATGGCTAATATTGGTTTGTCATCATCATCTAAAAATGACTTGGGAGATGAAAATTTACCATGTCAATCATCATCACTTCACACCATCTCATACATGACCCCTTCTACATATTATATGCATGAATTTTTGGAATGTCATCCTCTCTACCTATCCCATGAATGATTGTGACAACAGGTGAATAAAATACAATTTATAGGCAGAAGATAGTTTCTAGTTTGTCCTCCTCCATCCGCCCCATAGCTAGTGATTTCTCAATTTTCCACTTCCAACTTTCTATTCTCGAAATTTCTCGAAATTCATTAGCAGCTAATATTATCGATAGCCACACCACTATACATATAATTATTATATACACTACTACATTAATGAACTCTATGTTGTTTGTTATTGTAAAGTCCAATAACAAACAATGTTAATTGAGTTTAGTAGTGTATATAACAATTTCTTTGACTTCCAGGTGTTGTGACTATTAGTAGAATTAACTACCAAAATGAATTTCCAAAATAAAATGTTGGAAGAGAAAAAATAGGCAATCACTAAATATGGAGTAGGTGGAAGAGAATAAACTTAGTGTTCCTTCCTTATCAAATTTACTTTATTCACCTAATGTCACAATCAATTATGGTCTAGATAGAAGGGATGACCTACCATAAATTCAATCATATAATGTGTAGAAGGGTCATATGTAGATGGTGTGAAACGATGACTACAAACATAGTAATTTTTCATCTACTAAGTCATTTTGAGATGATTACAAACCAGTGCTAGCCCATTAAAGGTTATATAATCATTGGTGCCTAATGTGGGGTGGACAATTTAAATCAAGTTCGTATCAAAGTACAATTTAGCTCATTTTAGTCAAGGTTAGTTGGAAGAATTAGCTATTGGTTTCTACCTTCAATTTCCTCTGAAAATGAATGTGTACGTGTTTTTGAGAGACATTAGAGACATTAGAGTACCTTCAATTTCCTCTTAAAATGAATGTGTAAGTTCTTTTGAGAGACATTAGAGGAATAAGGTCCAAATTTTTGATGAAAATGTCCTATGAAAGTAAAGGGTTTTAAAGGCAAGCATGTACAAGGCATAGTTGAGCCAAATGTTCTTCAAGAAGGGCCTAATTATTTGGGTCTTGGTTATGGAAAACATGGAAAATGCTCCAAAGCCAAGGAGGCCTGTGAGGTTTGTGTTCATGATGAATGGAACATGTACATAGTTTACCTTAAAGTTGTTGTGTTTTACGGATATTAAAGTGAAGAACTTCTATTTAGATCCATTCCAGAGATTGACTGCAGGGGCATTTACTAGATATGTCACCTTTCATAAAAGATGAGATCCAGAGGCTACCTGGCCCTTTACAGACTCTGCCTATAGAACTTGTAGAAGTAAACACTAGAGGCATTAACAATATCAAAGAACGTTTTCATGCTCGGACATGGGAATGTGTCTTTCCCTACGCAAAAAAATAGTTCTTGAGGTAGTTAATCTTCATAGACAGGTCATCAAGCAAGTCAATGTGATCATCCCTCCTTCCCTCCCTTCTAAAATAATTATGTTTTGCGGGTCAGAAAGCCAAAATATGGAGACAATTATCACCAAATCCAACGTACGATTATGCATGATGGAGAATATCTAGCGCTTTTCCTTGTTAAATATATTAACAAGGGAAAGCGCTAGAGATTCTCCATCATGCATAATCGTACGTCGATGCTTATAGAGTGAAAAAACTAAAAGAATCAACTTGTAGGGTCAGTTTAATGGGGGGTGGAGAATTCCTGGGTCTTTGCAAATTCAAAGTATGGTGCATGTTGCATGAAGCAAGATGTTGAAAGTAGAGTTATGTTAGACACACATAAATGCAACAAATATGGAAATTTGCACATGAGCTCTATTATTTGACTTAAGAGTCAGTTGTTTGAAAAGGCATGTTTTGTCAACTTGTGTTTGGTTGATGGTTTTGTACACCAATATGTAAGAGTACATGGACATATTCACATGATGTGAATTTTTTTTTTCTTTGAAGGAGAAAACTGATGTGTTTTCAGTTTGATGGTTTTGGTTGTGACAAGACGTCACAATATTTTGCGAAGGTCCACTCTTGAGCGAGAGCCTCATGATTACAACCTATCCATGAGAATCAAATGGGAGTGCATCCTCATTTTGAAAACAAGTAGGATTCTAAGCTACCTAGGACTCAAACCATCATTTTTAAATTTGAAATATAATGGTGTTGTTTCAATGCCTGAATCCACAACCCTAACACATGAAATCACTAATCTAATTACACATGAAATAAATATTTATTTTCTCCAAAATTAAAAATATAACTAAAAACTAAATTCAACATAGTTGAAATAAAAAGAAGCGCCATTGAAATGGTTTGCTGACAAATGGTTAGATTTCTTATCCAATTAAGGCGTAGCATGTATTTTGATGTTTCATGAATTTCTTTGCAAATTCAAAGTATGGTGCATGTTGCATGAAGCAAGATGTTGAAAGTACATGAGCTCTATTATTTGAGCTAAGAGTCAGTTGTTTGAAGAGGCATACATGTTTTGTCAACTTGTGTTTGGTTGATGGTTTTGTACACCAATATGTAAGAGTACATGGACATATTCACATGATGTGAATTTTTTTTTTCTTTGAAGGAGAAAAATGATGTGCTTTCAGTTTGATGGTTTTGCTTGTGACAAGACATCACAAGATTTTGCGTAGGTCCACTCTTTAGCGAAAGCCTCATGATTACAACCTATCCGTGAGAATCAAATGGGAGTGCATCCTTATTTTGAAAACAAGTAGGATTCTAAGCTACCTAGGACTCAAACCATCATTTTTAAATTTGAAATATAATTGTGTTGTTTCAATGCCTGAATCCACAACCCTAACACATGAAATCACTAATCTAATTACACATGAAATAAATAGTTATTTTCTCCAAAATTAAAAATATAACTAAAAACTAAATTCAACATAGTTGAAAGAAAAAGAAGCGCCATTGAAATGGTTTGCTGATAAATGGTTAGATTTCTTATCCAATTAAGGCCTAGCATGTATTTTGATGTTTCATTAATTTCTTTGCAAATTCAAAGTATCCAGTGCATGTTGCATGAAGCAAGATGTTGAAAGTACATGAGCTCTATTATTTGTCTTCAGTGTCAGTTGTTTGAAGAGGCATGTTTTGTCAACTTGTTTGGTTGATGGTTTTGTACACCAATATGTAAGAGTACATGGACATATTCACATGATGTGAATTTTTTTTTCTTTGAAGGAGAAAATGATGTGTTTTCAGTTTGATGGTTTTGTTTGTGACAAGACGTCACAAGATTTTGTGAAGGTCCACTCTTGAGCGAGAGCCTCATGATTACAACCTATCTGTGAGAATCAAATGGGAGTGCATCCTTATTTTGAAGGAGAAATTCCAATAGGCTTTAGGAAATTTAATTTCAAGTCATTTAATTTCACTAGAAATAATTCAGAGGTACATGATATGAATAGTATTTAGGAAGAACAATAGTCCCTCATGGAATATGAAGAAAGTAGCCACTTCATTTTGTATATATGCATGCTTTGAGTTACTCCTCAAAAAATTTCAAAACATGTGTATTTATTACTCTACCCATCCCGATTTTCATAGGATCCATAGCACATACATTTCTATATGCCCTAGTTGTTGTAAGGCCTAATTATTTCATCACTTTCAAAGGAATTACATAAGTTGTTTCTCCTAAATCTAGCATATAGTTGTGTAATAATATTTTATTTATCAGTAGGAATATATGAAAATGTTTATGAATTACATTTTTATTCCCTTGATTCATCTTTTATAACTCTATAGGATAATCCTCAAAAGTAGGGTCATCTACTTCATCAAATTTTAAGAACTTCTTAACCTCATATCTTTATTTCATATTTGCATAACTTCCACAAATGGGATAGAAACAAGATATTTTCCAAGTGTTGAAGTAAACCAACATTAATTTCATTGTACACTCTTTATATAGGTATGGTTGAATGTTGTACATCTAGTACATAGATCAATTTTTTGTTTTCATTGTTTACTCTTAAAAATTATTTGAAGTGGGAGCGAAGAGTTGGTTTCTTTCTAGGTTGGCTTACATTTCCTTTAATATGTGATCCATGCCTTTCTCTAATTCATATTTTTATCTCTTCTATTAATTATGTTATTCTTTCTATGTATTGTTCTAGTACAAGGGGGTGAAATAATTTCTTATCATTTTCTAAGTGGTGAGGTCGTTTGAATCTCCAATAGTTGTGTTGGTGTGGTGGGAACCATGCTAGGAGTTGGGCATTCCATTGATATGGTCAAGGTACATAGTGTATGAGGAGCATCCAAAATTAGGCGGATTGGGATCTTGATGAGGGGGATATGTCACTTGATGCATGCAGTGATGATGGTATTTGATGAGTAAAGGACACATATAGATGAGATGAGTGTCTTTAACATAGAGCACTCAAGGGCATGCCATATACTAATTAGCAGAGTTCGTGACATAATAAATGGTGGAAGAGGAATCATCAACATATGAGGTTGGTGTAAGTGGTGGTGCTACTATTGAGGCATGATGTATGGTGACCAACACATCTTGATATCGTCGGAGATTGAGACAATGTTGTGTATAATGTTTGTGTTTCACATAAATACACAAGAGGTCGTTGGTTCTTAAACCCTTATTACATGATGAGGTGGCAACATCACATGATGGAGTGGGGAGAAATGGGGGTGCTTAAGGGGTATGAAGGATACCCTTCAACTCATGAAGCATGGGGCATGAATTGGTGGGATGACCTAATGTGTCTCAAAGGGCACACGGGGGACTAACCTTGGGTATTTTTGGTTGAAGGTTCTTTCTAAAATAAAAATTATAAATAACTATGGAAACTTGCATTAACAAATTATCCTACAAAAATTATTGTAGAAAATTTTCAAAATTGAAATGCAACCTTAAATTCCTTACATTCTTTCATCAACTTTGTTAATAATTGAATAGTCTACTAGTTGACTATATTACCAACTGCAATGAATATTGTCTTTTCCTAATGTTCATTGTGAAAATGGATCCTCACGTTAATGTGATAGGATCTTTTTCATCTCTCAAGTTACTAGGTCAAAGCATCCTAATGGGTAAATTAATTGTGAGATAAATTACTTGCATTAAATGTCAATCCAAGTTCTTATACTTCTGAAGTACACTTGCACAATATATGCTAAGCAATTAACTCTCAATCAAAAATGGAAATTAACCTATGGAAATGATTGCAATACTCAAAGAAAACCAATTAATGAAAATATCTAAATGAGCACAAACACGTTATTTATCGAAGACTACATATATCAAAGCATCGAATTCAGAACTTGAAACAAATTATTCTAATTCTATACTATGAAAGCTTTTTGAAATTTGATTCTATCAAACATAAAGGTAAATCCTATTCTATTGGACTTGGAAATGAATTTGATCTATTGAACTTGAAAGCAATTCTAAGCTCTTGAATTTGAAAGAAATTCTAATCTAGTGAAATTAAATGAATTGAAATTAAATTTCCTAAAGCCTATTGAAATTTAATTTTTTTTCTTTGAAGGAGAAAAATGATGTGTTTTCAGTTTGATGGCATAATATACCAAGACATGTGTTTTTTTTTCTTTGAAGGATAAAAATGATGTGTTTTCAGTTTGATGGCATAATATACCAAGATGTGTTTTCAGTTTGATGGCATAACTAGCGAGGAAAACTTCCTCCTAAAACCATAATATACCAACACACGTCCACAATTAAGAAGAGTATTAAAAGGTTAATTCAATAGCAATGTAGAAACAATAAATGTGAATAAAAACATAATATTACAAGATTTTTTTTTCAAGAGAAAAAAAACACTGTTTTCAGTATATTAAAAGGGGAAAACAGTCTATATATCGATTACATATGTCCACCCACAGAGGGAGAGCCCATGTTTATCCAAACAGGATAAAAGGAAGACTCAGCCCTGGCCAATTGTGGTAAAAATCCCCATATCAAACAGATAAAGAATCAGCAGAAATATACAGTATGACCCTCATATGGGATATGAGGAAATCTGTAAAGTCAAAAGCAGAATACAGGAATGAAAAAAAACAGTTGTTTTGTATTAAAATGTCAAAACAATACATGATACATAGCGATACAGTGCATGATCACTAAACTCCAGCGAAGAGTAACCGACGTAAGTCAAATGATGATGATTATGAATCACAAATTAGATCAGAAAGCTGGCACCATAAAAAACTATACATAACAGCGACATAATACCACAACAAAGAACAATGATCCAGAGGAAACATGTAACAAGAACCGAACCCGAAAATATAAAAGCCACCAAATTCCAAAAAAGGAAAGACAGATGTACAGACATGAGATAGACAGAAGCATAGCTACCAAATTCGTCCGTATCAGTGGAAAAAATACGGAAATTCGGGTAAATGGATTGCAGGTAAATTGGATTGCAGGTAAATGGAAATTAAAAATTTTGGTTTTTTATTTTAGTGCTCTCGTCAAAGCTTTAAAAAGCTGAAATAACAAAGAAAGTTGAGAAAGCTGCCAGATAAGAAATGGAAATTAATTGTGACTGGAGAATATTTCTGGTTTTTTATTTTAGTGTTGTCTTAAAAGATTTAAAAAGCTGAGATAAGAGGAAAGAAAAGTTTAGATAATCAAGAAAAAAAGAATACAAGTAAAGAGAGTTTTTGGAGACAAGTACTGTTGTGATTTTGGTAAGTAAAATGTAGTTTTAAAATTATTTATATTGAATAAAATCATTAAAAATTATTTGAATTTCAAAATAAACGACAAAGACATTTTTATGAGAAGAAAAAAAAATATATATTTAAATATTTACGATATATACTTTCGAATTTTATCCAAATTGAATATTTTCATTACGAACTTTACTATGGACAGACGAACTAGCTAGCAACAGCAGCGTTTGCAATAAAAATCCTCGCAAGCAAAAAACATCCAAAAACTGGCTAACGATGGCGTACGTAACAGAACATACCCGGCAGATCTTAACGATGGCGGACGTAACAGAACATACCCAGCAGATTTTAACGATGGCGCCCATAACAACGACCAGCAGAACCTCGACCAGTTGCGGCAATCAGACCAGCGGAACCTCAACTAGCAGAACCTCGACCAGCAACTCGCCCAAGAACCTGTAACAAGAACCGAACCCGTAAATATAAAAGCCACCAACAGATGTACAGACATGAGATAGACAGAAGAACAACAACGTTTGCAATAGAAATCCTCGCAAGCAAAAAACATTCAAAAACTGGCTAACGATGGCGGACGTAACAGAACATACCAGCAGAACCTCGACCAGCAACTCACCCAACGCAATCAGACCAGCAGAACCTCGACCAACAACTCGCCCAACGCAATCAACAACAGAGCGGAAAAACTCGCGCGCCAACAATGAAAACAGTAACCTTACTCCTTTCGCGGGCGATTTATTTATAAAAACATAGTTCGGCCGAACTTCAAAGTTTGTCCGAACTCATAGTTCGGCCGAACTTTTAATTGAGTTCGGCCGAACTTTTAACTGAGTTCGGCCGAACTACCATTGCCGGTTTTCCAAACCTCCGGCAAAAATTCTGTTTGCTGTTACCTCGGGTATACTTTCCTCTTACACAACTTCTAGAAAAACCTGAGTGATGAAGACCTCATCGATTTTCTTTCATCCTCCTCGCCCAAAGAAGAGATTGAAGTCAGAATCGTTGTCGATGAGAAATTGGTTATTTCTAAAGTTCCATTTTTCAGGATTGATAAAAATGTAGTCTTATCCATGACTTGGCAACCTATTAAGGCAGAAAATTATAATCCACCATTGCAAGTTTATAAAGATAGACCTCAAATTCAAGGGATTAGTGTTTTCCCCTATGAATTGCTAAGTTTTTGCAATTTATTTTAGAACATTCTTGGTTACCAAAGAAGAAATTGGAACAAATTCCAACATTTCCTGAACCTGTAGGAAATAATCCCATCCACTGTGTATCTTCAAGAAATTAAATTGTAGACTTTCTTGACTTGATGATGTTATAGATATGCATTGTTGGTGTCTTCACATGGCAGATTCTGTCATACTCTATACTACTCACACAATTCAACAGAAAGTTGGAGACATAGGAAAATAGAGGTTTTTTTGTTGGTACAGGGCAATCAAGGAGAGATAGGAAAATAGTGGTTATTTTGTTGGTACAGGGCAATCAATTCTGAATGAAATTGAAGTCTGCAAGTAAATTTGGAGAATTGCTAAGTTTTTGCAATTTATTTTAGAACATTCTTGGTTACCAAAGAAGGAATTGGAAGAAATTCCATTTTGCATTAGGTCATCATTAAAACATTTCCTGAACTTGTAGGAAATAATCTCATCCACTGTGTATCTTCAACAAATTAAATTGTAGAGTTTCTTGACTTGCTGATGTTATAGATATAGAACCATAGAATACGTTGTTCGAGGAAATTGGTTATTTATTCAAAGCCCCATTTCAGGATTGATAAAAAATGTAGTCTTATCCATGACTTGGCAACCTATTAAGGCAGAAAATTATAATCCACCATTGCAGTCATCATTAAAACATTTCCTGAACCTGTAGGAAATAATCTCATCCACTGTGTATCTTCAACAAATTAAATTGTAGAGTTTCTTGACTTGATGATGTTATAGATATAGAACCATAGAACTTGGAAACTGTTTTCTTTGAGAACCATAGAATACGTTGTGCTTCTTGGGCTTATTTACTTCAAGAATGGGTAGTATCTAGTTGCCTTAGTCAAACCAACTCATACATTTTTAACCCCTGGGAACACTATAAACATTCCATATTCTAAAAATAGAGGATATTCAATTTATTGCTGAGATGAAATATAAATATCTCGCATACAACATTGAATCCAACAGCACTTGAAATTTCACTATGAAAAGTACTTGGTAGTAAGTTTGTGATTCCCTACTGATTTTCTTTCATCCTCTACCCAGCAGTGAGATTGAAGTCGTAACTGTTGTTAGATTTCGAGGAAATTGGTTATTTCTTCAAAGCCCCATTTCAGGATTGATAAAAAATGTAGTCTTATCCATGACTGGCAACCTATTAAGGTAGAAAATTATAATCCACTCATCATAAGTTTATCTAAAGATAGACTCTAAATTCAAGGGATTAGTGTTTCATCATTAAAAAAATTTGTGTCTCTGCTATGATCTCCTTGATCGTGACAAGAAATCTTTATGCATTTCCCTACCTCAATGGCTAAATCATGTACATTCAACTACCCTGTTGATAAAAGGCAATAAATGGCTCCTAATTTTGTAGTTAATGTGCGGCTTTGTATATGGTTAAATCTAATCAGTATATAATCCTAACACCTTTATTGCCCAATAACATATCAGTTATTTTTTGCCTTCATATTTTTTACCATCATAAAACTTGTTCAACCAAAATTAGAATCAGAATTGCCTCCAATTATAGTGATAGTATCCCTAGAACTAACAACTGTTTGGTCCAATGAATCCTTTTTTTTTGGAGGTTCTCCCAAGTCAATAGTTCTTGGAGGACAGATATGGATCCCCTGTTTTAATACCCTGCAGGTGGAATAGTCCTTTTGTTGCATGTAGACAACTAATTAAATTAGTGAGCTCTTTCTTACTTATTTTGTGTGAACTTTCACATTTCTGAAGATGTGTTTTACCAAATATTTTTTTTGTTAAATGTCTTTTACATCTGTTTTACCAAATATTTTTATTGTTAAATTTCTTTTACATCTGTTTTACCAAATATTTCTTTTGTTAAATGTCTTTTACATCTAACTCAAAACCAGATATAAACAATTTTAATTATTCTAAGTTACCTAATAATGATTCATTTGGATTATTTTTCATGTGCAGATATTATAGTTCACATGTTTTGTTCAAGATCGTATCTCTTTAATGATACTTTCTGTTTATGATATTCTAAGTTTCACATTTCTGAAGATGTCTTTTACGCAATATTATTTCAAATGTTGTTTTGCCTAAATATTATTCTAGAAAAGTGTTGTGGTATCTTAAATGATTACAATAGAGGATTATTAATAATAATTTCAGTGTCATATTAATAAATTGAAGAAGATATTATTTTACTATATCCTTTACTTTTTTATATTCAACATAATCATTAGTTTTCAGTTAACTAAGC
>JAXQQM020075549.1:0-13388 GCA_034641835.2 Pinus albicaulis | reverse complement strand
TGAAAGAATCTGAGAAAACCATGCAAAAAATAAGGTGGTGGTGTTGTAGCCCTAGAGATAGCCTTGAGTTGCCAAAGACCAGTGCCTATGACATCTTAAATATTAGGGAGTATAAAGTATATCTCAGGCTCATTATCAGCTTAGGACTCTCTACCTTTTCAACTTGTGCAAAGCATCATCATATGGATGGGACCAAACTACCTTCAGATTTAACAAGCTATAAAGAAACTGTAAAGACAAGAAGGGAATCTTCAATACATATATACTTCAGACAACTTAGAGACAACTTTCATCAGAGAGGGCCAGCTTCTCAAGGACATATAGATATTTTAAACAGAAAAATATTTGGTGCGCAGAAAGTGAAAGGGGAGTACTAACTACCAATGAAATGGTGCTCGGAAAACATATTTCAATATAATATGGGCTTTGAAACTAAGAATCCATACATGTCAATTAGTTCAGTAAGAGTAACATTCCACGATGTTTAATACAGAGGAAATATGAATGATGTGTTAAGCGAAACGACATATCGTGTATGAGCCATATTTAAAGTGACATAGATCAATAAAGCATGAGTATCAAACAACGATAAATTCATACCCGAGCTGGCAAGTCACTTGCATTCCAAGACACGATAAAAGGAAATTGAAAACAATGTAGAGAAAAATGATACAATATCACTAAGAAAGAGTCACAAACTATATAGCATTAAGACTGGAATCCTCATATGTAACTAGAATTTCTCTTCGCTGAAACCCCACGGGCTCTGTGTATTTGCATTGATAATTCCACTACAAGCATATAAGAACTTTTACACTGCAAGTTTCTTTAGGAAATCTGGAACCCTTTTTTTCTCATTTGATCTTGCTTATATAGGCTTCTTCCTATCTCAGCGAGAAGATATTTTTTGGAAAAATATCTTCTTCGCATAACCAAAATTTGTTAAAGGTCGTTCTCAAAACAACAAAATTCATGACGAGGAATCAGGCCTCTCATCATGGATAGTTAGGCGCTTGGCCATTTTTTTTTTTTTAAAACAGAAAATAAAACATCAGTTTGATGAAAAGTAAAATGCTGGAGTGGGGCAAACAACCCACTCGAACTTAAAAGAAACTATTCTAGTAGAAAGTAAAATAGGCCGTTGAGTCCAAATCATGAGTTGACAAGATATCATAGGTGTGGAAGAGTTGAGGCAGTTGCTGATTCTGGTGGAGGCACGTTCGCAAATGAACTGGCATACTGGCTCGTAAATTGAGCGCACCTCTGCTGACTGTCTGCAGCTGGTTCGAGCATTGCTGAGAACCCCTCTACCTCGAAAAAGGCCTCTGTGAGGACGTGGAAACCCGCCCCAGTAGGAAGCTTGTGTTTTATCAAATGGAGGAGGGTGAACACTTTTCGAAGGAATGAAACTATCATGTCCGCCTTGAGTTAAGCAGCTTTACCTGTCTAGAGGTCGGTTCGATCTCTTTCTTCTTACAGGCGCACTGTATATTGTGTCAAAGGCAAGAGCACGGAAGGAGTGGTCGGGTCCCAACAGGAAGGAAGTCCAGTTGTCATGATCTCACCCCATACTGCGTCGAATCGTTCCACGTTGGCGACCACCTGTTGGAGAGCTCTCGAAGCTGCGACTTGGGCCATCTCTTTGTTGATGATTTTTCGACATTCAATATCCTCCATGAATCAGCTTGGAATATCGTGCTTCTCCATGTCATCTGATCCCAGCTCATTCAGAAGGAAATACACTTTGCATGCCAATAGTAAGAAGAGATAGAAAACCATTGAACAAAAACGGAACTGACGGGTTTCTGGAAGCTCCTGGAACTGGGTTCGAATGGCAGTGGCAAGGAAACCAGGAATATCCAATACTACCCCCTTTTGAGACATGAGCCATAAGAAATGGACGCACACCGTGGAAATCTCTTCCGGACTTCCTACCCCTAAAAGGCCAGCAATGAGAGAGAGGATAGGCCGAACTTCCTCTTCGAACAAACTTAATGGAAAAGGCTCTATGGCAGGAAGAGAAGTAACTTGATTGCCGGTTATAGAGGAGATGAAGGCTTGCTGGGTCTCCCATGGCTGTTTGGTGAACTGGGTGGAAAAAGCTGCTTCTCTGAAACTGATATATGTGGCACTGGTAGGAAAGCGGAGGGCTTGCTTGATAGTATCGGGGGAAAGGGAAAAAACTTTGTTCCCCTGAGGAGAGGTGAAGGTGCCCCGATGCTCGTCGAAAACATCTCTGAGCCAGGAGATAAAATCAACCACAGAGTGAACTTGAGGGGCAATTTGGTGGTACAGGCCAGACATGACTACCCGGTAATGGTCTTTGTTCATAACATGACGTCTAAAAAGCTCGGGCTTAATGCCGCGGATGTAAAATGGGTATTTAGGGTCACAGATACCAGCTTGTAGGTCGATTAGAGGGTCGAACCCAGGTGGGTTTCTGGATTCACGGACCTGAGGGGTCTCTGTTTCATTTTTCTTGGGCGTTCCCCTTCCCATGGCCGACATACAAGAATTTGAAAAAGCGAAAGGAAAAAAGAGGGAGTATGAATGACGGAGTACCTGAACGGAAGGTAAATCTGCTCGAGAAAGCGACGCAGGGAAGTCTGACAATGATTGGGTAGACCAAAGGGGCCTCTTTCCCATTTAGTATATGTCTCAGCTGAGACTCATGAATTTTCTAATCGTGGAGTAAAATACGGGGGAACTGTTATATTTGGACTGGGCGTTTTGAGGTAAAAAGACGGATGGGTAAAATGGAAGAAGGCAAGTGTTGTAAGGACACTGACAATGGGGCACGCGGCGCGTAGGGATTGGGCGTGTCAGAGTGCAGGTGGGCGCCACATGCCGGGTTTAATACTGGTACGGGCCTCAGTACCAGCTAACCTAGAGGACTTTACCTTACCTTTTTACTGTATAAAACCCACGATTCTTGAACATATTTCCCATAAGGCAGATTCGAAACATAGCATATCGATCCTTGTGTCCCGCACGTTAGCTCTGCTACGTCATATCCTGTTCCTGTTTTTCTGCTGCCACGTCATCTCCTTTGCTTCGGGTCCCGCTCTTGCCACTTCACCCCGGCCTTGGGTCCCCACCACGTCATGTTGCTTCCATTCCGCGGGGGTATGGGGTCCTTCCCCTTCTCGCCACTCGACCCCCTCGGAAATTAGCCCTTGTTGCATTCCCTTGTGCGCATATTTGTGGAGCGGCATTTCTTTTAACACTTTTGCTTTGAGCTCCTCGTATCGCTCATTTGTACCTTTTATATTTCCGATGTCTTTTTAATTTTATACCTCCGCCCTTTTAGTATTATTTCCACCTTTGGTTTTTGAACCTTTGGCCTCTCTCTCCTTGTCTTAACTCGGCCATCTCCTCAAATGTTTCACTATTCGATATGACTTATCAACCATTTAATCACACCAGTGACTTATGTTAAATGTTGATCAACATTGGCTCCAACTGGGGACGACACGTTCATCCTTGAACGTGTCGAGAACTACGCAGACCACCTGTTTATCTTCTGTGAACACCACTTCTTTTGCACTTTCGACTTCCCTCTTCATAAATCATCATGACCCATGCATTATTCAATTCAAAAATCGAAAACAACAGCTAGTGTACAATATATTACAATCAGGCTTTCTCAGCCTGCTTCAGAACTGAAAGTATGGTTTGAGGAAATTTCCATTTACAGGGGCGTCGAGCAAATCTCCCTGCAAATCCTTCAGCTTAAAGGTATTATTTCCTCCTTGTTCTACAATCTTGAAGGGACCGAACCAAAGGGGGTCGAATTTACCGTGCTTACCTTTATCGGCCCTTCGCACATCCCACCTGAGCACTAGATCTCCCACCTGTAGCCTTCTGTCTTTGGCGTGCTGATCAAATAGCTCCTTCATTTTCTCCTGGTACTCCACAAGTCTCTGATTCACCTGACCACGCGTTTCTTCGAGTTCCACCAGCTGGTTAATTATTCTAGTCATGCCATCAGGTTCCTCCTAAGTCTCTTGCTTGAAACGAGCCATGGGTAAAGCTAATTGTATAGGAAACACAGCTGCTCATCCATATACTAACTCATAGGGAGATTTCCCAGTTTCTCTTTTACTAGTAATTCTGTTTTCCCACAGAGCGAACTTCAGTTGGGAATCCCAGTTCCTCTGGTTTTCGTTTATTGTCTTCTTTAGAGCTCTCACCAGCGCTTTATTGGATGATTCCGCCAAACCATTTCCCTGTGGGTAGTAAGTTGTAGAGTGACCTAGAGAGATATTATATTGCTGAAAGAAATTCACAATTTTTTTAGATTTGAAGGCTTGGGCATTGTCAGTCACTATTCTAGCAGGGCATCCAAACCTAAATATAATGTTCTCTTCCATGAATTTGATTATCACTGTGTCTGTAGCATTTCGTGCAGGTATGGCTTCCACCCATTTCGTGAAATAATCTGTGGCAGTCAGGATCCATCTGTGTTGGCCACTTGAGGGCGGATGAATCTCGCCTATGAAGTCAATTCCCCACTATTTGAAAGGTTCGTCGACGTGTACAGGAATCAGGGGCAGAGCTGCTAACTTTTGTTTTTCGGCAAATTTCTGACATTTGTCACATGCTCTAACCCGAGCGAAGACATCTCCAAACAATTTAGGCCAGTAGAAACCAGCCTTCAGAATTTTCTGAGCTGTGCTCCTCCAGCTGTAATGTCCTCCACAGATTCCCTCATGAAATTCAGTCATTATGTTGTCCACTTCACCTTCTGTGAGGCATAATAATAGTATGCCTGAAAGATCTTTCCAATATAGCTGACCATTGGCAACCATATACTTTTGTGATTTCAGCCTCAATGCTCTGTATTTTGATTTATCACAGCTGGGTGGACAGCTGAGTGTTAGGAGATACTCAACTATTTCTTTGTACCAAGGACTAGTAAGATACTTCATCAGTATTTCTGAGTGGCCATTTCCACTTCTTGCTGCCCTGTCTGTTCCTCAGAATCTTCATTTGCAATCATAGATAAATTGATGCCCAGAGCTTGATGATTTGACTCTGATAAAATTCTTGCTAGCCCCTGCCCTTTAATCAACTTAGTGGGTCTGATGTCCAGATCATATTCCTGTATCTTTGCAATCCACCTACCCCTTTTTCCTTCACTATCACCCTGAACAAGGATATCTTTAACCGCTGCGGTGGGTACAAATGCAGTAATGTGAGACTGCAGAATATACATGCGAAATGCCTTGAGGGACTTTACCAGGGCATAGGCCTGCTTCTCCAATATATTGTATTTCAATTCTGCGTCGTGAAGAACCTGACTAAAAAAAGCAATGGGTTGTTCATACCCATCCTCGTTTTTCTGTAGGACTCCAGCTACTGTATGAGGTGATGCGAAAGAGAAAATTATAAATGGTTTAGTGTAATCTGGCCTTGCCAGCACAGGAGCCTCAGCAAATGCATTCTTTATTCTGGCAAAGGCCTGCCTCGATTCTGGTGACCATTTCACCTCATTATTCTTTTTTAACATATCTGTTATATGCCTAACTATTTCAGCATAGTTAGGGATAAATCTTCTTAGAAAATTGATACGCCCTAAGAACACCTGGATTTCTTTCTTATTCCTGGGGAGGGAGATACCATTTATAACTTCCACTCTTTTAGGATCAATATTGACCCCATCCCTAGTTACAATGTGCCCCAGGAGCTTACCCTCTTCTAATGCAAACAAGGATTTCTGAGGATTTAGGGAAAGACCATACCTTCTGCATTTTTCAAAAGTTCTCTGTAAATGTTGAATATGCTCGGCGTCATCTTTCGAAAACACTGTAATATCATCCAAATACACCACCAGAAATTTATCTTGTTCCCCAACAAAAGCTATGTCCATAGCCCTCTGAAATGTGGCTCCTGTGTTAATCAGCCCAAAAGGCATCCTAGCGCACATGAATGTACCCTAGGGTGTGGTGAAAGCAGTCTTCTTCTGGTCCTCTGGGAGTACAACCACCTGGTTATAACCCGAAAAACCATCCATCATAGACATCCTAGAGGCCCCTACCACTTTCTGCAGAATGTGGTCCATCTTCGGTAATGGGTAACTGTCTTTCAGGGAGGCTCTATTCAAATTTCTAAAATCAACGCACAACCTTATTTCTCCATTTTTCTTTCGGACAGGGACTAGATTTTCCACCCATTCAGAGTACTTCAATGGCACAATTATTTTAGCCCTTAACAGCTTCTTGATTTCTTTCTCAATAAAGGGGAGTAACAAAGGGTTTATTTGTCTGAGCTTCTGCTTGTGAGGCCTTGCATCTGCCTTCAGGGGAATTTCATGCTGCAAAATGCTGACATCAAACGTCTTCAGGTCTTGATAGGACCACGCAAATACATCCCTATAAGACTGAGATAATTGTAGGTACTTCTCCTTATAGCCGTCCGGGACCTTTCTGGATAATTTCACAATTTTGGGTTTAGCCTCAGTACCCAGATTTAGGTCCTCTACCTGGTTTTCGTCTGTCGTTTTGCTGGGCTGCCCGGGGACATCATTTTTGTCAAACAGCCTTTCTAGGGGCACCAGGCCTCTAGGGATGACATTTCCCTTCAGCTGTAACACTTTGCTCCCGGCCATTTTTTCTTCCCACTTGTTTTCTGATTGGTTCTCAACATCATCTTCCTCACAACAGTCAATTTCCATATTAGAGAACTCCCCAACTGTCTCTAGAAACCTTTTCACTTGTTCATCGTCCTCAAACACTTGCCATTGTTTGACATTGTCTGGAATCGAAGGTCGGTACCTTACTTCTATCTCATACCTCAAGAGGGGATTTTGGGGTGGACGGAAGGTGCTGGCAGCTACTGCAAGTGAATCTGCCATCCTGTTCTGCTCCCGGGGCATGAACTGAATATTAAAAGCTGAGAAAAAGTTCTCCACCATGTCCCATACTTCATTCCTGTAAGCTCTTAAATGAGGATGTTTAGCTTGACATTGATTTCTGATCTGTCGGACCACTAATTCTGAATCACTCAAGACCTTCAGGGTTTGTATATTCATATTCCTGGCTGCCTGTAGCCCCAGCAAAAGTGCTTCATACTCAGCCACGTTATTGGTGGCTTCATACTCTAATTTGAAGGACAGTGGGACCCATTTTCCTGTAGGGGAAATCAATAAAACTCCAGCACCATTACCTTCTTTCGAATTTGCCCCATCGAAATGTAGAGTCCATACCCCTATTTCAAGACCTTATGGGGATTGCTGAGTCCTTATTTGACATAAGGAAGGTTCCTGGGAATAACTGTAATCTTCTTCTAACATCAAGCACGAAAAATATCTATCCTTACTATAGACCGGTGAGTTTTCTGAACAGTCAGCTTTGGTAACCGTTTTTACAAATCTGGTCTCCCTGTATAATCTCCTCTCCTGCCCGCCAAAAATTGGGATGGTGGCATATGTTAGATCTAGTTTAATTGACCTGCCAATTTTTGTTCCCTAGGACCTTGATAGTAGCATACCAAAACGAGCTGGAATGTCAGCCACCACAATGTCCATTACTACACTTTTAGCTGGGATTTGGGCCAGGTTGACCACCAGGTCCTTAATCATGCCCAAGCACTTAACTCTTTTGGAGTCAAATGAGTACAGATCCTGATATGGACGAGTGATCTGGAGTCCTAATTGTTCCATGACATACAGAGGCAATAGATTGTGGGAGGCTCCAGAGTCTAACATACAATTGTGGAGCAATAGGTCATGGATCACCAAAGACACGTAAAAGGGAGGTGTAGAGGGGTCTAATTCTTCGACATGTGGACCAAACACTACCATAGGTCTTTCTTCTTGTAAGTTGAGACTGTCAAGGATGTGTATTACTTCTGGGGGAAGCATGAAGGACGTGACCCGAGACTGATATGCATGCTGCTTTAACAATTCGGTCAGGGGAACTGGGATTTTCACTTTCTCAAGCTCTTTTTGTAGACTGAAAGCGGAGGAGGACTTATCTATCAACACCTCTTTTGATTATTTCTCCTTAGAGTCTTTGTTGTGGGGGAGAGGTTTGACTTCCTTTATGACTGGCTTAACATTAGGAGGTGTAGTCACTTGTGAAGATGAAGGAATTCGAGTGTCAGAATGTAAAGGTTGGTCAAGAGGTTTCTTACCCCTATCGGGGACTTTCCGAGTTGTCTCCTCCTGAGCAGGTGCTGACTTTTGGGGTGTATCCTCCTCTTCATCTTGAGTGCGGGTCCTCTTTCTAGAGGACCTGAGATCATATTTCTTGTTAAACTGAGCCTGCATGAAGTCGACAAACTGCTTGCAGTAATCATCAATTTCTGGATCCTCGGTGCTTTCGTCAGTTTTTTCTTGTGCTGACACTTCCTCTGCTTCCATCGCATGTAGGGGGCACTCTACTTCGTCACTGCTTGCATAAGCTAGATAGGCCTCCTCTTCCTCATATGTGATATCCTCGATAGGACCATCAACTTGAACTTCCAAGTACAGAGGGTGTGGTACTCGGTCGGGCTGCTCCTTTCGTTCCCTTTGCAGGATCTGCAAGGGTGGCTTCCGGTTTTGAGGGTTGTACCCTCTGTTTGGAGCATTATTGAAATTCTTCGGTGGTGAATTCTTGGCCTCCATCTCAAGCTTGACCCGCTTACTTGAGAGATTCTTGATCATCTTGTTCATTTCCTCGATCTTGTCATTGGCTGAATCTCTGTCTTGACCTGAGGTGGATACTTCCTCTTTCCCCCTTCTTCTAGTAATCTGCTCGTGTTTCCCCTTGGATTTGCCAGTAGAGGCAAAATTAGCTTCTATCTCCAATGCGTCAGTCTATGCATCATCTAGAGTGGCCGGCTTCCTTTCTCTCAAGGAGAAACCGAATTCAGAATCAAACGCTGCCACAAAAACAACCTTGGTAGCAGTCTGGTGAGGCTTCATGTCGGCAGGGAGACTCAGGTATAATTTGTTGAATCTTTTAATAAACTCTGACACCCCTTCATTATGTTTCTTTTTCAGGGTGTTGAATTCGGTGAGAATATTACCATGATATTTTTTCTCTCCCCATTTTTTGATGAAAGTATCCTCCATTCCCTCCCATGTAGTAATAGAACGAGCTCCAAGTGTCTTGAACCACTTTCTAGCTTCTCCATCTAAGGACTGCAAAAAAATCCTTAGGACTACGTCCAGATGTTCTACATTAAAATTTTCTACAAAAGAGCAAAAGACTTCGATATGTTTCTGGGCTTTAATCTCATTCTCACCACTGAATCTGGGCAGGATCTTTAGATAATATTGCGGCATGTCATTTAATACCACAGGGAGCTCCAAAGGGGCGTATCTGTTTTGCAGGAAACCAGGGACGTTAGCCATTGGAGGAGGAGGTGGAGGTAATAAGAGGGCTTGATGAGTAAGTGGAGGATTAGGTGGAAGCGCAGTGTGAATGATGATAGGGATATAATGGGCAGCAGCTTGGGATGATGGAGACAAGGGTGGAGTGGTAACAACAAATACTTCTGTGACCTCTTTAACTTCTTCTGTTTCTGGAGTAGGATGGAATATGTAATGGGTGGTATCTACTGACTCAGCCTCGTCTTTGAATCGGATATTTCCCGCGGGTAGATAGTCAGAGTAATAGCCGGCTTCACCCAGAGCGGAGTTAGAATCTTGCCACTGGGCGACCCGAGAAGAGGAAGAAGGGAGGTCTTCTAGAGAGAGCGGTGGAATTTCAGTATGAAAAAATGGTCTTCCCCTCCAGTTTCTTCTATGTAGGATTATTTCTGGGTCAGACACAGAAGGTGTCCTTGGTTGAGATGTATCTGACCTCAGGTGTGGCTTACGGGGAGCCAGGACTGCAAACAGGTTTAATTGTAAAATGATTGTGGAGTCGCCAAGGTGAGGGGTGCACAACTCTCAACTCTTCGTGCTCACCTAACTGAAGAGTGAATGGATTTTGTCGAGGCCCAGGGATTTAAATTTCTTCAACTTCGATCCCAGGCAACGGTGCCAAAAAGATGTTGTGGCTCCTAGAGACAGCCTTGAGTTGCCAATGACCAGTGCCTAGGACATCTTAAACGGTAGGGAGTGTAAAGTATATTTCAGGCTCATTATCAGCTTAGGACTCTCTACCTTTTCAGCTTGTGCAAAGCATCATCATATGGATGGGACCAAACTACCTTCAGATTTAGCAAGCTATAAAGACACTGTAAAGACAAGAAGGGAATCATCAATGCATATATACTTCAGACAACTTAGAGACAACGTTCATCAGAGAGGGCCATTTTCTCAAGGACATATAGGTATTTTAAACAGAAAAATATTTGGTGCGCAGAAAGTGAAAGGGGAGTACTAACTACCAATGAAATGGTGCTCGGAAAACATATTTCAACATAATATGGGCTTAGGAACTAAGAATCCATACATATCAATCAGTTCAGTAAGAGTAACATTTCACGATGTTTAATACAGAGGAAATATGAATGATGTGTTAAGCGGAACGACATATCGTGTATGAGCCATATTTAAAGCAACATGTACCAGTAAAGCATGAGTATCAAACAACGATAAATTCATACCCGAGCTAGCAAGTTACTCGCATTCCAAGACACGATAAAAGGAAATTGAAAACAGTGGAGAGAACAATGATACAATATCACAAAGAAAGAGTCACGAACTATATAGCATTAATACTGGAATCCTCATACATAACTAGAACTTCTCTTCGCTGAAACCCCACGGGCTCTGTGTATTTGCATTGATAATTCCACGACAAGCATACAAAAACTTTTACACTGCGAGTTTCTTCAGGAAATCTGGAACCATTTTTTCTCATTGGATCTTGCTTATATAGGCTTCTTCCTATCTCAGCGAGAAGATATTTTTTGGAAAAATATCTTCTTCGCATAACCAAAATTTGTTAAAGGTCATTCTCAAAACAGCAAAATTCATGATGAGGAATCAGGCCTCTCATCATGGATAGTCAAGCGCTTGGCCGTTTTTAAAAACAGAAAATTAAACAACAGTTTGATGAAAAGTAAAATGCTGGAGTGGGGAAAACAACCCACTCGAAACTTAAAAGAAACTAATCTAGTAAAAAGTAAATAGGCCGTTGAGGCCAAATCATGAGTTGACAAGATATCATAGGTGCGGAAGAGTTGAGGCAGTTGCTGATTCTGGTGGCGGCACGTCCGCAGATGAACTGGCATACTGGCTCGTAAATTGAGTGCACCTCTGCTGACTGTCTACAGCTGGTTCGGGCATTGCTGAGAACCCCTCTACCTCGACAAAGGCCTTTGTGAGGACGTGGAAACCTGCCCCAGTAGGAAGCTTGTGTTTTATCAAATGGAGGAGGGTGAACTCTTTTCGAAGGAATGAAATAATCATGTCGGCCTTGAGTTGAGCAGCTTTACCTGTCTAGAGGTCAGTTCGATCTCTTTCTTCTTGCAGGCACACTGTATATTGTGTCAAAGGCAAGAGCACGGAAGGAGTGGTTGGGTCCCAACAAGAAGGAAGTCCAGCTGTCATGATCTCACCCCATACTGCGTCAAATCGTTCCACGTTGGCGACCACCTATTGGAGAGCTCTCGAAGCTGCGACTCGGGCCATCTCTTTGTTGATGATTTTTCGACATTCAATAGCCTCCGTGAGTCGGCTTGGAATACCGTGCTTCTCCATGTCATCTGATCCCAGCTCATTCAGGAATGAAATATACTCAACTTATCGGCGTGCTGGTACAAGAAGAGATAGAAAACCATTGAAAAAAAATGGAACTGACGGGTTTCTGGAAGCTCCTGGAACTGGGTTCGAATGGCAGTGGCAAGGAAACCAGGGATATCCAACACTACCCCCTTTTGGGACATGAGCCATAAGAAATGGATGCACACCGTGGAAATCTCTTCCAGACTTCCTACCCCTAAAAGGCCAGCAATGAGAGAGAGGATGGGCCGAACTTCCTCTTCTAACAAACTTAAATGAAAAGGCTCTATGGCAGGAAGAGAAGTAACCTGATTGCCGGTTATAGAGGAGATGAAGGCTTTCTGGGTCTCCCATGGCTACCTGGTGAACTGGGCGGCTAAAGCTGCTTCGCCGAAACTGATATATGTGGCGCTGGTAGGAAAGCGGAGGGCTTGCTTGATAGTATCGGGGGAAAGGGAAAAGACTTTGTTCCCCTGAGGAGAGGTGAAGGTGCCCCGATGCTCGTCGAATACATCTCTGAGCCAGGAGATAAAATCAACCACAGAGTGAACTTGAGGGGAAATTTGGTGGTACAGGCCAGACACGACTACCCGGTAACGGTCTTTGTCCTTAACATAACGTCTGAAAAGCTCAGGCTTAATGGTGCGGATGTCAAATGGGTATTTAGGGTCACAGATACCAGCTTGCAGGTCGAAGAGAGGGTCGAACCCGGGTGGGTTTCTGGATTCACGGACCTGAGGGGTCTCTGGTTCATTTTTCTTGGGCGTTCCCCTTCCCATGGCCGACATACAAGAATTTGAAAAATCGAAAGGAAAACAGAGGGAGTATGAATGAGGGAGTACCTGAACGGAAGGTAAATCTGCTCGGGAAAGCAACGCAGGGAACTCTGACAATGATTGGGTAGACCAGGCGCTCTTTCCTACTTGGTATATGCCGTAGCTGAAGACCTGCGACTTTTTACTGGAGTAAAATATGGGAGAACTGTTATTTCTGGACTGGGCGTTTTGAGGTAAAAAGACGGATGGGTAAAACGAAAGAAGGCAAGTGTCATAAGGACACTGACAGTGGGGCACGCGGCGCGTAGGGATTGGGTGTGTCAGAGTGCAGGTGGGCGCCGCGTGTCGGGTTTAATACTGGTATGGGCCTCAGTACCAGCTAACCTAGAGGACTTTACCTTACCTTTTTACCATATAAAACCCACGATTCTTGAACATATTTCTCATAAGACAAATTCGAAACATAGCATACCGATCCTTGGGTCCCGCACGTTAGCCCTGCTACGTCATCTCCTGTTTCTGTTTTTCTGCTGCCACGTCATCTCCTTTGCTTCGGGTCCCGCTCTTGCCACTTCACCCTAGCCTTGGGTCCCCGCCACGTCGTGTTACTTCAATTCCGCGGGGGTACGAGGTCCTTCCCCCTCTCGCCACTCGACCCCCTCGGAAATTAGCCCTTGTTGCATTCCCTTGTGCGCATATTTGTGGAGCGGTATTTCTTTTAACACTTTTGCTTTGCGCTCCTCGTACTACTCATTTGTACACTTTTATATTTCGGATGTCTTTTTAATTTTATACCTCCACACTTTTAGTATTATTTCCATCTTTGGTTTTTGAACCTTTGGCCTCTCTCGCCTTGTTTTAACTCGGCCATCTCCTCAAATGTTTCACTATTCGATATGACTTATCAACCATTTAATCACATCAAGACTTATGTTAAATGTTGATCA
>JAXQQM020090002.1:0-37152 GCA_034641835.2 Pinus albicaulis | reverse complement strand
CTGGTGCATATGAGATGACATATAAAGGAATGAGCATCTCCAAGAAACAAAGGTTTCTTGTAATGAACTGGGAAGTGCAGGAGGCACGGGAATTCAGACTTGGATAGGGAATACCAACAGAGTATAATATCAATAATTCTCTCTCTCCCTTAGGCCATGCACATGAGGGGTTTTTATACTCCCTCCAAGTAGTTTCAATAGTTGGAAACAGTTGGCCACGTGCTGGGGTGGTTGAACTACCCGAGTAACCATCAACCCAGCCCGAAAATAGGGAATTTTTATATATTTTTTCATAATTTTAATGGCATACGCGGAAAAGTGCAGCTGGACTCGCGTATACACGCAGAAAAGTACGGGCATAATCGCGTATGGGGATTTTTACACTGTTTTTAAGTGAATTTGTCCAAGTCTGTAGGAATGGGTGCCCAAAGCCATAAAAGAAATCATGAATCATATGAAGGTGAGAAATGATGCTATAATAGATGCCCCCTAATATATGAGGTCAGAAGGGGTACATGATGGCCGAAATGTATTATGCACATAGAAAGAACTTTGCAAGGACAAGAGAGGACTTCACCAGATTTCAGCCTGCCAAAACCAATGAAAGAAATCAGAGAGTCAACACATGCTGAGGCGGGCATACCCATGCTCAGTCAAAAATACATCATATATATAGAAAGTACTGAATAGATCCAACATGTATACAAGTATAACTGAACTGAAAGTACATAGTGAATCATCTGAGCAGGGCCCGTAAAGACAAGTCTGTATCAATGTCCAAGTATCACATATAGAAAGCCGATCAAAGATAGTGCAACTGGATGTCTGATCAAGTAACTGAATCTCCAAGTACCGGATCATAAGAGGCGGATCAAACGGTACAATCACGCAACTCGGGGATCAACATATAAGATGATGTTGTGCTGAACTGCAACATATAAGGGTGGATGGCAACACTGGCAGAAACTGAGAGAACTGTCAACAGTGAACCGAGAAATGCCGATGCAACCCGAGGTCTTCACCGATCACAACGGCACAATTCTACACACTGGGAATAAATGAGCTGAAGTCGACCATGTGAGAAATCGTTGGATTACCGGGCAATGATGTTTCCCGTTAACCAACGCGAGACAACCCACCGATAATGAAAATGAGTGTCAAGGTGCCCCAGTACAATCTGACAAGTGCGAATGAATGAGTTGAAGTCGAACACTTGAAAGAATCTACCAATCAGGAGGCAATGATGAATCCCCACCGTCGATAGCGAAGAGTCTGCCACTGATGACTGCAAACCCTAAGGTACTGACAAAAAGACTCTAGACCTTATTCCCAGAGCAATGAGTCGGAGTCGATGGGAAAAGATCTGCTGGAAGGAAGGCATTAAGGCATCCTACATCAGTCCAGCGCGAGTGTAACCCGCAGGCCAAGATTTGGAAGGAATCGGACGAAGTAGAGTGACGGAACCAAAACCGAAGTACGTTTCCGACATGCACAAGATGAAGCTAGCGCATGGAAGAAACCCTCTGAACCAACCAATAATGAAAGCTGACACAGAGGCGAGAAATCCACCGATAGGGTCAAATGGAAATCAAGGTACTACATGAATCCCAAGTGTGATAATGTGTGCTGACGTCGAACACAGGGGAAACCACTCAGTCAAAGACCCATGATGATGATCAAATGCTGAGCACGAGGTCACCTATCAATGATAGAAATAGGCCCAAGGTGCGGCTCTAGGTTTGCTCTCAGAGAAATGTGTCGTAGTCGATAAGAGACAAACCCGCCGGCAAGAAGTCAATGGGGACCTTCTCAAACCAGCACGAGCAGAAGACCAAAACATCTGATGTGATAGAACAAGATACTGACAAGACCGGGAAGGTCGACTGAATAATGAGTCAAGAGACATCGCAGAATGGCCGACTCTGGTTAGACTTCCCTTGAACAAAAGCACGACTCGTGATGACCATGGCAGTAAAAAGTGACACTGTATAAGTCTGTTATGTAGGAGGCAGAACAAACTCTCCATATGATTGGAAGAGATAACCAACCGGGGGAGAAATGACAAGTGAAACATGGTAAAGGCTGAACCTAGGTCAAAACTAAAACCATCCCAAATGTAGGAGATATACATAAGTAAATGTTCTTTGTTCAAGGGCGACAAACTGACTCTGTACTGCCATCAAAACAACGAAGATACATCCCGTTCCCGCTCTTTTTGTTATATTTGATTTTTTTTGTCTTTTTCATATAATAAGCCTGAAAAAGAATAAAAGAATGCTATAGTACAATGGATAGAACGAGTATCAAAAAATCAGATGCACTAGTTCCTGGGATTGGAACAATCCTATGCTCAATGCAAGGTGGCAAAAACTGGTAAGCGATACTCAGAGGAACGTTCCATCCATGGGTAAAAGGTGTCAATTCGTGATAGCTAAGTGCATGCAATGGTTAACTTGTACAGAAAGTCAAGGTCAAAAGTTGGCTTAAACATCGAGTCCAAATGAAGCCGGCTAAAGGCCAGGATAAACAAGCAACCAATATGCAATGCAGTAATACAACTTAACGACACCAGGGAGCCTCTAGGGTAAAAGCCAGAAAAAATGATAGTGATGAAGAAGAAGAATGAAGCTTCAACACATAAGACATGGTGGGACTAAAGAGGACTCCCGAGCCTACATAAAACGCAGCATGGGCAACAAGTGATAGCGAGGAACTAACTAGGAAGCCCATGTAAAGGAAGGCTCTACCATTAAGTCATGATTAAATAATCGGCGAGTGAAATGGGTGTAATACTCATGACCTGATGGGATCGACCCTAAGGCAAGTGATCAGTATGGAGGCTAGTATGCAAGATGCAACGGAGAGTGATTTCCCTAACCTATATGCCAGTGAAGATCATATACCTGCCGTGACGAGTCAGTAATCATGGATCAAAAACCGAGAAAAATCTCAAAATCGTCAAAATGTACCTGAAAACATACCAAACTGGGCACTTCCAAGCATCCAGGTTATGCAGCTTAAGATAGATCGAAAAAATAAGCATAACAAATTTTTGCGAAAATTTTCAACTTTTAGGCATAAATAGACAAATTACCTCATATTTGGTTCATTATTGCATTGCTGATTTGGAAAAAAGTGCTTTGGAGCAAAAAACTTCTTTCGTCAAATCAGGAACAACCGACCGTCGAATCGCGCCGAAATTTTAGGTAGGCTCCTCAATCATCCTTGCAAATCATTTTGTCCATTTGGAAATTAAAATTAAGTGAATTTTACCATTAAAACCCTTGCTAAAAAATGCGGACTTGCGCATACGCGGGTTCATTACAGGCAAGTCGCGTATACACGCGACTGTGCAAAGAAAAAGTCGCGTATGCGTAGATCCGAAACTTAAAAAGCGTGGCTAATGCATGATTTAATGAAATTTGACAGGATGACAATCTCATGGAGAGAACGTGAGCATAGCGCAATTGACCAAGAGGTCATGCAAGATCGAGCAGCGCAAAATATCCTTCGGAATTGCGGATTTTTCAAATTCTTCAAAATGCCAAATATGAAAAGCAATCCTCGGTTGCTAGAAATGCTCGTCAATTACTGGGAACCAGACCAAGATTGTTTCGTGATAGATCAGATGCCAATACGCATTGAAGTGGAAGACATATACTTTATTACTGGACTTTCCCGGAGGGGAGAACCAGTAGACTTGCACGGGAAGCCCCTGGGAGGGTTAACCATGGAAGACTATGTCCACGTGTATTGCGTAGAGGGTTCCAAAAAGGTTGGAACTCAGATTGCAATTAAAGATTTACGGGATTTGCACATGAAAATCCTCCTTTTCACCATCGGCAGAGTGGCAGGATCTGCCTCCCTACATCAGGCGTCCAGGACGCAAATGAGCATAGCAGTAGATTGTTTGACTCATGTGTATGATTGGTGCACAACCCTTTTACTGAACATGAAACAACAGTTGACCTCAATCCACCAAGAAAAGACCAAACACTTTAGCTACGGTACAATTTTGACAACATTCTTCTTTGAGAAGATACCAGCATTGAGACCCAGAGTTATCTCTACCATCAGTAGCCCGCGGGACCCAAGAATTGCCCGTTGGGCGGACATGATGAAGAGATTGGGGGGTAGTGAAGTACCCCGGACCACATGGGACGATGAGTTCTTCCGTTGGTGGGGAGAACAAATCATCGCGGTGGACGACTATCCCTATGCCGGGATGGACTTTCGTGGAGATCCAGATCTAGTTCTTCCACCAGGCACAGCATGGGGCACAGTCGGTAAGTTTGCAAAAAAAATTTGACTTATATAATTTTTTTGGATTTTTTCAAATATGTATGAAAAAATGAAAAAAAAACATGTTTTTGATTGGATTCATAATGACTGAAAATTTAAAATGATCATGATTCAGATGTTGGACCAGTTCGACCTGAGGGTCTCCCGCGCCACAAGCGCCGCAGGGGCGAAGCAGATACTGTGGATTCAGATAGGACTCTCCAGGCCGTGCAAAGGAATTTGGAGGGACTAACCCGCCAAATACCTATGGCTACTGTGGAGGACCTGCCGGAAGCCATCCAGAGACGGGTGGTAGGAGTGCCCCGAGATTGGGTTAGATTATTCCGCCGAGTTGCCACCGCAGTCACGTTCTATAGGAACACGACTTCTGGGCAGGGACCTCAGGAGTAGACAGATATTATGTATTAGATGACTTTATATTCCTTTTGAGACTGAACATGATGGGGGCATAAGCCCAAGTTTTGTATGACCTTATGGATCCAAATTTTGTAAAGTTTTTGAACACTCTGATGATATATATACAACGATATTTGATGTGATGTGATAAATGTATCAAAATGTATGATGTTTTTTATGATTAAAAATTTATTGTATGGAATGATTAATATGCCAATCTAATGCTTGATTAGCTAATGAGTCAGCAAACCAATTGTCAGCTCAAGGAATATGAATGAAAGTTAAAAATTGAAATGACCTTTGTAACAAACGTACCTCAAGAACAATCGTAATAAAAATGGATCTTGTACCCGATAAGTATTGTTCAACTGCGACACCACCAGCTGAGAGTCCAAGAAAACTACCAACGAATCAACACCCAAAGATATTGCCTCCGAGAGTAGATGAACAACTGCAGTGTATTCTGCTATATTATTGGAAGCAAGACCAATGCAGACCCCTCTTGATACTAACAGCTGACCGGATGGATAATGAAGCACCCAAGCCGCGGAAGCTAAGTTCCGAGTGTGTCTACTAGCACCATCGGCGAAACCAAAATGACTCATGACATCCAACACAACCTGCCAAAGCAGATCAAAAACATCACCATCCCATCAAAGATCGAAAATCAACCAGATATGTACAAAGCAAAACTACTATATACAAAAGCAACATGCCAGGCCGAAGCCTAGGCATAATACTTCTTCAAATAGAGCCCATTTCGGGGCTCCGGCAACTCGTTCCCTTCAAAATCAACCAAGGTATATGCTCCTTTCTTAAGGACTTTTTTAACGATATAGGGGCCATACCACATAGACTTAAACTTCCCTGCCCCCAGGGCATCTTTTTCTTGGGCATAGACCAAAACAAGGTCACCTTCCGAAAAGACCCTAGGCTTGACCGCCTTATCGTACTGAACCTTTACTCGGTTTTTATGCGCTTCATTCATCGTGGCAGCATCTCGACGCTGCTCATCGAGATGTTCCAAATGAAGAAGTCGTTCTGCCAGACTGGAAGTGTCAGGAAGAAGTTCAACAGCTAATTTAAGAGAAGGAATCTCGCATTCAATAGGAAATACGGATTCCACCCCATGCACTAACTGAAACGGAGTAAAGCCAGTTGCAGTTTTCACTGACGTCCTGTATGCCCAAAGTGCAGGATATAGCATAATATGCCAGTTGGATCGAGCTTTATCAATTGTCCTTTGAAGAATTATCTTCAAGGATTTATTCACGGCTTCCACTTGCCCATTGGCTTGAGGATAATATGGAGATGAATGCTCCTGCCGGAAACCCAATTTGAGAGCCAACTCAGCCATCATACCATTCTGAAAATGACTGCCATGGCCAGTGACAATCTCTCTAGGTATACCAAAACGAGCGATAACCTGGTTGAAAAGGAACAAAGCTGCAGTCTCACCATCGTTCCCAAAAGTAGGCATAGCCTTGACCCACTTCGTAAAGTAGTCTACCGCTACGATAATGTACTTGTGACCTTTTGCCGAAGGTGGGTTACAAGTAGTATAATCCATACCCCACTTTGTAAAGGGTCCGACAGTAACGACTGGAAAAAGCGGAGCTGGATGAGCGCGCATTTTTCGAGTATACACCTGACAAGGATGACACTTCTTGACCAATTCAATACAATCTTTGAAAATCGAGGGCCAGAAGTATCCAGCACGCAAAATCTTTTGGGCTGTAGCAAGCCCTGATAAATGACCCCCACAAGCTCCACTGTGGGAATCATTGAGCACAGCCTCAGCTTCTTCGAAATTTAAGCAGCGTCTTAGGATCGAATCAACCCCTCGACGATACAAAGCATCACCAATAATCAGATAACTTTTAGCTAAGTGACGCAGCTTACGACGCTCATCTTTCGAAAAAGAAGAGGGAAACTTCGCAGTCTGGAGATACACAATGATATCCCCATACCAAGGATCTTGTGGAGAGATAAGAAACAAGTGTTCATCCGGAAAGGACTCATCATAGATCATCTCTTCTCCACAGGGCAACTCGGAGATCAATTCCGCAAAAACTAATGATTTCTTGGATTTGGAAGACATGAACTCAAGATCAAATTCCTGTAAAATCACAATCCATCTATTATATTTTCCCCCAATCACTCGCCTGCTGAGGACAAACTGAAATGGATTGGCAGCTGCCAAAACATAAGTTTTGCGAAGAATAATGTAATGTCGGAGTCGCTGCATAGCATGAACTGCTGCTAAAGCTAATTTTTCTATCGGAGTGTACCTGAGTTCAGGTCCTACCAATCCTCGACTTAGGTAGTAAATAACATGCTCTGCAAGAGCATCATCTTCCTGAACTAGAACCATACCGATGGTAGATTCTGCTGCTGCCAGATACAAAAGGAAATCTCTGCTATAATTAGGTGGACTCAATAAAGGAGCAGAGGTCAATGCTTTTTTCAAAGCATCGAATGAGCGTTGAGCGTAGTCATCCCAAAGAAAAGGAACTCCTTTCTTCAACAGTCTCATAAATCCCTTTGTAACTTCAGCATAATTGATGATAAATCTCCGAAGAAAATTAGACTTCCCTTGAAGACTTTGAAGCTGACGAATTGAGGACGGGGGAGGCAACCGAAGTATTGCCTCAACCTTGAAGGGATCTACCCTTATCCCTTCCCTAGACACAATGAATCCCAATAGCCGACCGGATGTAACCGCGAAAACGCACTTGTTTGGATTCAATCGAATCTTATAAAAACGACATCTTTCAAATATTTGCCGGAGGTGACCAGGATGATCCATCCTCTTTCGAGAATGAGCAGCTAGATCATCTAAGTATGCCTCGATAATCTTCTTGATGTCATGGAAGGCGTAAGACATGGCCCGCTGAAAGGTAGCCCCAGCATTTTTAAGACCAAAAGGCATCTTCTTATATGCAAACGTACCCCAGGGACAAATAAAGGCAGTCTTATGTTGATCTTCAGGATGGATAGTAATTTGATTATATCTGGAGAAACCGTCCATGAAGGAGAAAATCTCATTATCGGCACACTCGTCAATGATCTGATCGATAAATGGTGTGGGGTAATTATCTTTAGGACACGCTTTATTTAGGTCTCTGAAATCGATGCACACTCGAATCGTTCCTTTCTTTTTATCTACGGGAACGGGGTTTGAAACCCATTCAGTCAGAGGAACAGGGAAAATGAATCCCGCCTTAAGCAACTTTTCAACTTCAGCTTTGATAGCTGCTGCCTTCCTAGGATTGACCGGACGAAGTTTTTGCCTCACCGGCTTAGCGTTTTCATACGTCTTGATCTCATGCTGGACGATAGATGGGTCTATGCCAGGCATTTCCTCATAAGACCAAGCAAAAACATCCCTATACTCTTTGAAGAGCTCGGTATAGATTTGAATCTCGTCACTGGAACATTTAGCTCCAATGAAGACATTCTCGACAATATTGGGATTCCTGGAGATGTTCACCGGGATAGTAGGAGAGATCACAGCCATGTTCCCTTCAGCATAACCCTGTGCTGGTGCTAAGGGGCTCAAGACTGGGTGAACAGATCCAGGAGACTGAGGACTTGGAAAACTTGTTTCGACTTCGCTCAAGTCAGGTAGGAAGTAAGACCGATGATGCAAGTCATCCCACGGTCTATCTATACATGTCATCGCTTCCAGGATGGCCTCTTCAGATGGAAGAGTGGTATCTAGACAATCCTGGGCAGAAGAAGAAGTAAGCGTCCAAGCCGGAGCCACATCACCATCCAAATCTTCCGGCGAAAGAGGAGCTGGATCAGACTCTGCAGTGTCAACAACAGACTGATATGCAATCTCAGCTGCAGAAATCGGGAATGCCATTCCACCCACTTGCCCTTCCTCCAATGTGGCAGTTGGGGAAGGTAAGGTCCAAGGGTCCAAAAAATAATGAGTTCGAAAGAACTCTCTTCGAAGGGGAGCCTTGGAGGATGAAATAGCATTAATATGCACCGTAGGAGGAGGAAGATCGAAAGTACCCATCAAGGAAGAATACATTCCAACTCCTAGATTCTCAACAGGCGCCTTAGTATTATCCAACTTAGGAACAGATGAGTCAGAAGATGCATTCAGGTCTACAGCAGGACAGTCCAGTTGATCCACTGTAACGATCCTCCCTTTGTGGGGGAAACATACAATCCGAAATAATGAGGATGAAATGGCATCCATCTCATAAATCTAGTTCCTCCCCAACAGAAGGTTATAGTCCAAGGCTGCATCCACTACCTCAACCTCTATATTGACGGTTTTTCCCCCAACATAGATGGGCAAAGCCGGGACAATACCATGGGGTCTGTGAGAATGACCATCGAATGCAGTAAGAACAGTGCTAGATGGAACAGCTTTGGGAGATCCAAGTGTCTTCCAACATGCGAGAGACATCACGCATGTGGAAGCACCCTCATCAACAACCGTTCGAAAGATATTGCACTTCCGATACGACGATTTAATATGAAAAGCCATGTGATGAGGAATTCTCTTCTTAAAATTAGTCATATCAAAAGTAACCAGAAGAGAATTTTTCGGATCAATAGCCCCAATGGCAGTGAGCAAAGCACTGCGCTGAGCTGGACAAGACTGGAGTACCTCTAAAGCTGACATAGCACAAGGACTCTGCGCCAGATCTTCTACAGTCGAGTAGTTCTGGGCAGCCCTAGCATTTGGATTAATCGTTGATCGCTTAGAAGATGCTTTGGGCATCCGAGGCATAGACTCAACAGTAGGCTTCGTAATGTGAAGCGGCTCAGTAGCATCAGGAACTTCCTTAGCTTTCGAAGACTCTTCTTCGCCATAATCACGGGATCTCGTAGCGATATCCGCGTGAGCACTCATCATAAAAATGTTCGATGGAATTTCCCCTTCCTGGGTGCCCCCAGAGGAAGCCCCAGGATTTTGGTTCGCACCAACAACTAATTGCTGCCCTTGGGGAAAAGGGTTTGTTAACACAGCCTGGGAACTAGAAGAACCCTGCTGGGCTAACAAGCGCTGAGCATCCTGAATTTTAGGGCAAAGGTGTGTGAGATGGTCTCCAGCACACAGCTTGCATGGAAACTTCACTTTCTTCTTCTCCTTTTGACCCTCACCAACACGCTCGTTGGTTTTATTTGCATTACCCTTCCCGTTCTTGCCCTTCTTCTTGTTATTTCGTCCCTTCTTCTTCCCATTGGATTGTTGATTTCCTTTGGGATCAGAAGCTTGGACAACATTTATGGACAAAGACTGGGAAGGTGATGACTCAGCAGGCACAGCCTGACTAGAAGGAGCAGATTGTAAAGACAGCTGTTGCAGTTGAGTAAGCAGGCTGGCTGCACCACTATTGATCGATCCGACAAGCCCATCACCATGCGGACCTGGCTTAGTTTTCGATAAATCTAATTTGGAGCGAGGAGCATTGGGAAAATATTTATAAAGGACCCCAGACTGAGAATAGATCAGTTCCAGCTGCTGGGCCCTAAAAATGGCCTGCTCCTCAGAAAATACCCCAGATAGGGATACATCCTTTGAAATGTCTGACTGTAAAGATTTCAAAAACCACTCGAGAAGGAATTCTCCAGGAATATGAGCTTTGATAAGCCTCTTCCTTCTCCTCCATTCCTGAATGTGATCAGAAATGTGAGTTGCCTCATCCTACTTAAAATTAGCCAGGAGTTCCGTCCCAGCCTCATATCTGACAGGCAACTGAAAATGGTTGAGAAATGTGACAGCCAGTTCCCCAAATGTAGCGAAACTGCCCCCAGTGAGCTCGATATACCATTTGGCAGCATTTCCAGTTAGGGTGCGTTGAAATAATCTCAACCTAATTGAATCATCGATCAGGGAGTTCGAAGAACACCATAAGTGGAAAGTGGTGATGTGGTCAGCCGGATCCTCCCCATTCTTACCTTCAAATTTTGGAATATCTGAAGGAAGTTTGGTCGGGACTGGAGGCCACCCCGGACTATAACGAATCGGATCATTAGTCAACTTCGACAGATCTGGCAAGTTTAACGTTGCCAGAAAAGGTAAGTGAGGCGGAGCCTGCGAATTCCATCCTTGATGGGATGGATTCCCAACATTCTGAAAAAAATAGCCTGGATTTGATAAGGCACCAGGTTGCCAGAAAGGACTCGTAGAAAAAGGAGAAGAACCTCCTCCCAATGCAGAGTTACCAAAGCCCAGACCAGTTCCCCCCGCTGAAGTATTAAATGAAGAGGAGAGCCCCTGATAGGGGTTCCAGGCATTAGAAAGAGGAGAAAAGGTCTGGTAAGCACTCAACGAAGGGAAAGAAGTATTCCCTTGATGACCTGCGTAAAACTGATTCCCTGCCCCCGCTGTAGTAAACACAGGATTCCACCCTGTAAAAGTAGTCGAACTTTGCCCCCCAGACCAAGGGTTGAAACTCTGGGTCTGGGACGTAAATGGAAAGGACCCTAAAGAAGGATTGGAACTAGGAATGTGCCCAGTTCCAAAGGGGAAACCCTGAAAAGAAGCTGATCCACTAGCCATAGAAGACATGGGTGTAGATCCAGCTGCAGCAGCGGAAAAGGAAAAAGAGGGATTCCCACTAGAGGGCATCCCTGAACATAAGGGACCATAATGAGAAGCATGTGCTTGGGTGAAACCAGAGCCAAACACAACAGCACTAGAAGCAATCAAAGATAAAGCAATAGTTCCCCCTCCTTCAACAGAAGCAGGGGTCTGAATGCCTGCAGCACTCACGGCAGAAGCCGCGTTCCCAGTCGTGGCCATCGAAAGGTATGAATGATACAGAAGATCTTCCGATCTCTCAGACTCAGGTCTGATGTACTGAACAACGAATGGATAGTCAGGAGGAAGAGGAGATGGACCTATCGCAGGAGGCTCAGGTATGTCTTCAATTTGAAAATCTTCTTCCCGAGGAAACAAAACTCGCGAGGTGAGCGGAATGCTTCTCTTGGAACCGACACCAAAATCAGCTATGAAACCTTCAGACCTTTATGGAGGATCTCTCTCCACTACGTCAGACACCACAGGGTGGAAACCACCTGCTAAATCACTCCTACGCCTTCTCGAAGAAGGCTCTGGACTCTCGGGAGATAACCCCCGGATTCTCCTCGATCGACGAGGCGCTTGATCAGCCACTTTTATAGATTTTAAATTAGACTCAAAAAGTGAAAAGCTAGGCAAGCTAGGAGCAAAGAGCACTCACTAAAATAAAAATCCCTGAGATACAGTCAAGCAAACAGCCTCCAAGTATTTCCGCTCCGGGTGATGAGGACCGGACACCAAAATATAGGAAAGCGAAGTATAGGACCTCCCGAAAGTAGTCTGCGATGATTAGGGCCCAGAACAACTAGCGAAGGTATCGGAAACAGTTACGCCGACCTCCTAACGACAACCTTTGCCAGCTCAAGCACCCAAGCTTCGCAAGGGCACCCCCCAGAAGTACTGCTGAAAGTGATGCGACGTCTGCCTCAGGTACCACGGGTATTCCCCCCCGCAGTCACCTGTGTGGAACCTAGGAGTGGAAACTATGGGCACCAATCCGTGTCAGAAGCCGGGCGGAACGGTCTTGAGGTCAGATTCAGCTAATCGGAGAGGGGGTATCCCTCTTCTCAGCCTTCACTTCCCCTCGCGCTTGACTCTCTAGAGGAGAGCTTTCCCGGTCCACCTAACGGAGTTGGATTTCACTCAATTAATCAACTTCTATGTTTTTTTGAGCGGCCTTGGAGAGTTAACTCTCCACTCACCTATTCCAAGGCCCTACAACCTAGCTAGTTGGTGTATGACACTTAGAAAACTTGCTAGTTGATTTTAAATTATATCGCTTATTTTAATGGGTTGTTATGTTAAGTCACAAGGATATGGAGATGAAACTTATGATGTTTTTGACGCAGAAAGAAATTAATAAAAACTTAACTACATGCAAATGCAGTTATTGTCTTTCGATGAAAAGCAATCTCTACACGGGTTCTACGAGATTAACAAGTATTTTTTCTTTTCAAATAGCAAACTCACACTCACAAAAACTATGAAATTGACTAAATGTTTAAATGCACCTAATGCAAATCACTACAAGCATGCAAATCCTAAGATGCAAAATCTCCTCAAGCAGAGTGAAATTTCCCAAAAGTCCTTCAGTTTTAACTCTTCTTGGTTGTCCAGAAAGCTAGTTCCCAAAATCAAGAACTCTTAATATGAAGACACAAAAACGCTTAAAAAACAAGAAGAAGAAATGAATGACAACTCCCTTCCAATTATCAAGCCAAAAACCAAAAGCAAGAAACCTCACAAAAGCTTCAAAAGATATAGCAAAACGAAAACGAAAATGCAACAACAAAAGCAAATAACAAGACAAAATGTTTTTTGAGCCTTTTAAATGCAAAAACAAAAAGCAAAGCAAATGTTTTTTGAGCTTTTTAGTTTTATAAAGAAAGAGCTCGAAAAGACCAAGCAAAACTATCAAAATCCAAACCAAACAAGACTGAATTTCAAGCACAAACTTCAACAATGCTCCAAACCTTATAAAGCTAACTAGTAGCAAGATCAATAAGAGCAAAAGAAGACAAGAAAACTCAACCACTCAGCCTAGAAGAATAGTATAAACTTGCCGCAAACAAAAACTTCGAAGAAGCAAGAAAAACTCTTCAAAAGTTGCAACAAGACCTAGCCTACTAAACTCAAGAAAACCAATCAAGAAATGAGCAAAAATCGTAATGCCAAGCAAAACACGAAGACAAGAAAGAGTAAATGAGCAGGAGCTCTCTGTTCTGATAAATCAGAACAGCCAAGAATGCCCAGAAAGCTATCTTGGTACTCAAACCAGAAGTGCCAGCACCAAAAACAACACTTTGCCAAAAAGACTAGTTTTCAATCAAACGAAAGAGAGAAAAGACAAAAGACCACCTTCTTCACAATCCAGAGAGTACAAAGACACTGTAGGAACAGGTCTCCACAGCCAGAAAGGACCAAAAAGTCAAGAAATCCAAAAATTCAAAATCTGCCTAGGTATACGCTACTTCACAGTTTAGCAACAAGCGTGCATACGCGACTGTGCTAAAGGAAACACGCGTATACGCGGGTCCCTTTAGACAAACTTGCGTGTATACGCGACTGTGTGCAGAAAAAAGCGCGTATACAAAGGTAAATAATGAAAAAAACAAAAAGGACAAGCCTGGATAAGAAACCAGGACTTCAGACTGACTGAGAAAAAGTAAACTGGACCGCAAATGAAAGTTAAAACTGTCGGCAACCTACCAAACAGCTGAAACCACCCAACAGGGGAGTCACAAGAATGTGATCCCCAGCGGAGTCGCCAGTTCTGTTTTGGGGAAAATCACCCTAGAGGTTCGTTGGGTTACAACCTCCACAGAGCAGGGGCATGCTACTTAAGAAGGACTCACACAACCATGCATGTTCAGAAAAAACTAAATAGAGTAGATCGAGGAAGTTACCCGTAGGTCCTATGGTTGAAGCAGATCCCGTGGGGTCCAAACCCCCAGCAACCGTCCTTCCTTCTTAACCTGAAAGACAAGAAGAAACAAGCACGAAGAACTGGTTGTACAGCATATATCTACTCTAAATGTTAGTGAAATCCATATAAAACATCAGATAAATCATAATGAATGCTTAAATAACAATTTTCTCATATATGTAAGCAGACACTAACACGTATATTTTGGGAACAAGATGGTACTTATGTATTATAAATAGCATGTACAAAAGTAACGAGTGGAGAGATCACCTGAATCCTTCCACGATCTTCGAGCAGACCGTCGTCCGGATCCGTCCCGCCCTTGCCTCGCTAAGACTCCTTCCAAACTGGTGCATACGAGATGACATATAGGGAGATGAACATCTCAAGGAAACAAGGGTTTCCTGTAATGAACTGGGAAAGTGTAGGAGGCACGGGGAATCAGACTTGGATAGGGAATACCAACAGAGTATAATATCAATAATTCTCTCTCCCCCTTAGGCCATACACATGAGGGGTTTTTATACTCCCTCCAAGTAGTTTCAACAGTTGGAAACAGTTGGCCACGTGCTGGGGTGGTTGAACTACCTTAGTAACCATCAACCTGTACCTCAAAAATAGGAATTTTTATATATTTTTCACAATTTTAATGCGCGACGTGGAAAAGTGCACTTTGGACTCTCGTATACACGCAGAAAGTATGGGCATAATCGCATATGGGGATTTTTATATTGTTTTTTAGTGAATTTGTCCAAGTCTCCGTAAGAATGAGTGCCCAAAGCCATAAAAGCAATCATGAATCATATGAAGGTGAGAAATGATGCTATAATGTTTTACTTTAGTGGCCATATCATCTCCCATGCTCCCCTTGGAACATGTAATGCAAAAAGTGTGGGAAATCTCTTCCCCCAAGGACACGTCCAGCCAATGTGTCTCTCCCTCAATCATGATCCCAATAAAAATAAGAAAAACATTAGTAAATGGAATCATGATTAGCATCATGCTAGCAGCCATATGTAATAAGGGAGAAGGGAAATGGTCCCTCAAATGCAACTAGTGCAGTTTTACTCTCAACTGCATCAGAAAATGGCATGATGTGTGGTTTCCCAACCACTTGCTTACTGCCCCAATCTCCTCACAAGTTTGTAGAAAGTGTATGGTGTATAGTGCAAAGTGAGTATGCTCTGAAAAATTTAATCTTCCCAAGTCCTTCTAGAGAGTGGCCATCACCAAAACTGCTTATGGCCTCAAGTAGACCATAAAGTCTAGAAGGAATAATTATCCTCCCTTGAGAAATGTCCTCCACATATATGCTTAAGGAATTCACATACAAATCATTATGAAACCAAATAGTATTATTTCCATATGATTTTATCATGCAAATGGAGTGGCTCATAGATAAATATCCTCTCATCCTCAAAGAGAGAAGAGGTGGTTGTTTTAACTCTTCCAAAGATTTATGTATCTCCTCCATCTCCACACGATCCATGCTTCTCCTCAAATGCTAATATATCTCCTCCTCAAAGCCTTCCCAAATGTACCCCTCCATGATGGTGCAGTATGCTCTCATGGAATAAGTGTGGCTGAGAAGGAAATTTTCATGAGCTGCTTGTAGTAACTTCTCCTTGAGCTTGGAAGCTCTAGATAAGAAGATCCTACCCTGATATTAGATGACCCCATCTCTGACTAAATATCCCTCCTCATGCAATTGGTCATCCAATATCATACAAGAAAAAAGATCCTTGGAATAATCCACCAATAGCTGAGATTTCCAATATGGATCTATCCTCCATAGTGACAGAACTGATGATCTATCACAAAGAACATTTTTCATATGGATTTCCTCCTCTTTGACATATCCCATGCCAAATATGCAAGTTGGAAGGCTGCTGTCCTTCACATGCTTCTCCTACCACAACGCAGAATCTGAAATGAGAGTGGGTAATGATGATGTTGAGAGAATGCCTCTCCTCTCCTTAGGTCTACCCAAGACTCTCAACGTTGTACCAAGCACTCCCAAGGTCTCCACTCCTCTAAAATCAATGATTGGTGCCTCAAAATGTGAAGCATCCCTCACGATTTGTTGATCTTGTGATCTCCCTGGTGAAATGCCTCCATGAAATGAAACATCAATATCAAGAGTAGACTGGATATATGGATGGAAAGACTTGTCCTTGCCCTCACTCCACAATCCAGCCTCCCTCTTTTGTGCATCAACCTCCTGAAATATATAGGGGTGTGTGCTCCTCATCAAATTATTTTGGTCATCCTCCCTACCTCCTCCTTTTAGTTGCATGGTTTAACAATCGATAAACAATGGCACATGTTGATCATGAGTTGTGTCTTGATCTCCACATATGAGATCCTGGGGAATTTCTTGCAATGATACAATAATCCCTCTTGTTGGAGCATGTGCTCCCTCTAACTCTACATGAGGTGCTAGATATGCTCTAGACATGACAGCGTTGTTGCCCTTAAATTTTTCTTCCTCTCCAATATGAATGGGCAACCTCCCAAGAATTGGATCCTCTTTTGAAAAAGGGCTCTCCATGCCCTCTTGTTCCAGAATATGAGATATAGGTCTTGAATCTAGCAAGTTATGATGCAATATGTCAGCCTCCTTATTAGTTTTTAGAAGTGGAGTTGGGTTTATAGTTTCCTCCAACACATGCAAAGATTCTGTTTGTTTTGATTTGTTTGTTTTCACCAAGGATGTCTCAGAAAGTTTTCCATCAAATATTTCTACTACCTTCTTAGTGAAATTTGCATAAGAATAAGTATTTTCATTTTTCAAAGAAAAATACTCAAATATCCACCATGCATACGCCTTACCTCCAAAATGCAGTACTGCAACTTTCATTGCTTCATCTTCAGAAATTTGGTGTTACTGCAAATAGGTGTCTAGCTCCTCCACCCAAGCTCTATCTGAACATGTAGGTGAACCATCAAAAGTAGATAGGAAAAATCTACTCATATTATGCTGCTTGCTTCTCTCCACCTTGATCTTGCAAAACTCTGCAAAAGTGAAATGATCTCTAAACTTCTTAGTTTGAGATTCATATTCTTGCAAAAAATCACTAAGAGTTTCCCTCCTATGCATTTCTTCTTCTTCTATCTCTCTCATAGAAAATTTGGGCATATTACTGCATTGTGCATCACAGTGTGTGGCTTCATTCTCACACTCATCATATGAAAATCTAGAGTTTTCTTCAGATTCAAACTCTCTTGGAGATTCTCTACACATCTCCTTCCTCATCTTCTTAAGATCTCCACAAATATTCTGCAAAGTTTGAGAAAGAAACTTGGAGACCCTCTCTTCCTTCTTTCCTCCAAATAATGGAGTCTTCTTCTTTTATTCTTGATAGCATAATGGCTGAGATTCCACAGGCTAAGCCAAGATTATGCTCTGATACCACTGTAATATCCCAAAATGGGGAAGCATCAATACATGAACATAAAACTGGAAGTAGCAGTGACAAATCAACTCATAAAATGTGAGAAGACCACATATCCATCATATTAGTGTTATAGAAGCCAAAATTGTACAATATCTTGATGAAATAAACACTGAAGATAGGCAACACAAGCCTCAAGAGGACATATACATGAAAAATGAAGCATACTGCTACACAGAAAATGTCCAAGGCTATGACAGTGCAATTTTATTAGATATAACTACTGCTAGAGTATTTCAATACATGGATCTGCATATATAAATCTCATACAATGTTGGGAGCAAATATCTAAACCCCCAAACTTGATTTCAAGACAATCCTGGAAGGATTTCCTGAAATATGAAAAAAGGAAAAAATGTCGAAGTTGCAAGCCTAGGACTGAATAGAAGCTACAACTCAAGAACTGGATGGATATGGCTAAAGATGCTGCACAAGATTAATAAAGCACCTCTAATGGATCTTCCAAGTGAAATGCTCATCCTAACTTTGAAGATATCACCCTCCAAACAAACACTACAACCCGTCACTGCAAATGGTCACAGAAATAACACAGTCACTGACGGATACTGTGCTGTAGGTGAAAGGAGATATGTTGGCCAAGTGCCAAGATGAAAAATCATCTCCAAAATCTTCCTCATTGATCTCCCAAAGGAATGGAAGCTCCCTCCTCTGAAAAACAAGCTCCGGAAGTGGTGTTCTCAACCCTCCACTACAACACCCTACAACACAACCTACCTCTAAACAGAAATTGTGTTGTAGCTGAAGGAGGTAGCTTGGCCTCAAGCCTGAATGTGGAGAAATGAAGTACAAGCTCCCTCAAGAGGCCTCTCCAGAAAGGATAAGGAATTCCTAAACAGGAATGACTTGTGCTAAGCAGCACAACAATCTCAACTAAACAGTTGAAGAAAGCACAATAGTCATATAGACCACAAATTAAATAATCAATAACATGTCTTGATATGGCTACCTTGCCCTCCTTTTATACAAATGGAAGCCCTCTTACCTTGGGTCCCACTCATTATGGTTTCCTCCACAAGGAATCTTCCTCCCACTATCACTGTGTTGTCTCCAAAGATGATCTCCACCTCTTATCCCAGCGTTGTTGACTTGGTCAAACTTTACCTTTTTCACATGCAAATGTCCCTTTTCACACATGAGGGTGTGAAATCCAACCATAATAATAATCCATTTTCTCATCATAAGGGATTGTATTCCTATTTCTGAAATGTATGGGCATCCTTACCCATTTATTCATCTCCTAGGTGTCGAAAGAAAAAATCAATATTCCAATTAGCTGCATGATAATTTTGGAATATTATAATCTTCCTCACAGACAACAGAGGAAAAGGATCTTGATATCAGAGAAAAATACAAGAAAATTAAGACAAAGAATGAAGAAATCAAGAATGAGATTTATTCTCAATATTTGAAGCAAACGCCAGGTGTTCAAAATAAACTTTTATCGGCCTTTGACTACTCAAATCAAAAGTTGATAATGTGAGTGCTCCAACCTACAGTGAAGACTCCAAATATAGTTGCAAACTACAAAAAGGCTGATCTATAAATACCAACAGAAAATATTCATGCACTAGATCAAATAAAATTTCATAGACAACGTTCAAAGATGTTATATTCTACCATTACAACCAAGGTGATGAGTGTTCAAAAAATTTAGAATACAATTATAAATAGGAGGGATCAAATGAAGGTTGAAAAAGCCTCATCATATGCTAAAGACCTTAGGATTAAGTCTTTAGAAGTATTATTTATCCAAGTAGGATATGATCCTCCAAATTCTAAAGCAGCAGAACAGATAGTGAAGAAAAAGAAAGAAGACATTGCAGCATTGAGGAAATAGCTTAAATTGCCATCAACTGAACATCCTCAAGCCAAAGAAATTGTACAAGAATAGACTCAGAAGGATGACATGATGAACTTAATTTTTCAGTTAACAGGACATATCAAAGAAATGGAAATTCAAATGCACAAGATTTTCCATGAAATGGAAACTACAAAAGCACAGGAAGTTCCTTCAATAATTCCCATGCATTAGGGGAATTTTGAGGTCTAAAATGGGCCTCCTAAGGAAATTATAAAATAATAGTGGAAAAAATCTAATAAGATTTGATGACATCATCAAATTTTAGAGGGAAAATTGAAAAAACTACTTTTTCAATTCATATTTTCAACTTATCTCCCAAATTTTTTACTCAAATTTCGAGCGGGAGTACTCGTTGGATGCGGAATTTAATTCCCCATCCAAGGAGTACCCATGTTGCATACTTTTGATGGGTCCCACTACACGAAAAATGAGAAATACATAAAAAAACGTGATTACAATCACATTTTTTATGTATTTCTCATTTTTCATGTAGAAGAGTTCATCGAAAGTATGCAACATGGGTACTCCTTGGATGAGGAATTAAATTCCGCATCCAACGAGTACTCCCGCTCGAAATTTGAGTAAAAATTTTGGGAGATAAGTTTAAAATACGAGTTGAAAAGGTAGTTTTATTATTTTATTATTTTTTAATATTTTTACTTTTTTACTCCAAAAATGGTGAATCATCCATTATGGATGACATCATCATCTTGAATCCTATTGGTTGTTATAAAGTTTATTTTTTTTGTACATTTTTCTTATGAGGCCCATTTTAGACCTCAAAATTCCCCTAATGGTTACTAATGCTATGCCTTCAACTCCGGAAGAAGAGTTGGCAGCCAAAGAACCACTGGCTACTGCAGTGCCAGTGACATCATCCACAATTTCAGCCACAAAATCATCTACTACAGCACCTCAATGTTCAGATGAGGCCAGTAAAATAGTAAAAGCCATGAAATAAATGGCACTACAGACAAGTGAGATTAGCATATTGAAAAAGGTAATTGATAATCTTGAATATACAAAGAAACTAGCTCAAATCAATGCTAAAACTCATGAGCAAAGGGCTAATAGGTTAAATGAAGAACTGAATAAACTTCAAAAGGATTTGACCTTGAAGGAGCCAATAACGTATGTGAAAAACTAGTTATGGAACAAAATCGTTGAAGCCATCAATGATGTTTGACCCTCAATCCAAGTGATATATGAACAGAGAGATTTACTGAAGGCAGCACAAGAAAAGTTTCAAAAAACAAAATATGAGCTAGGTAAAAAACTTGAGCAAGCCATAGAATTGATAAAGTTTCTCAACAGTAAAAACAAGCAGGAGTTAGAAGAAATACAAATCACTGATAGGACAAAGACAATCCTTGAAATAATGAAAGTCCTCTCAAAGAAGAATCTACTGAAACAACTTGAAGAGAAATGTGAAAATATGAACATAGCCATAACCAAGTTTATGGTTAAATTTGAAAGTTTAAGGCAAAGAAGTTTGTCGAATATTTTGGTCATTAATGATAAGCTCATGCCACAGAAAGATTACAATAAGAAAATCAGAGAGTGTGCAAAAGAACAAGTGGACAAGGCATTCCAACAAGGAAGGTCTTACTTAGAAGTTTTGAAGACTTATTTTATTTGCAGCATGAGATAAGACATTTATTTGTCATGAAACCAACATTTGCTAGATATACTGAGGCAGATGATAATTTCAAGAAGCTAAAAAAGATTCAAATTCCTAATGATGAAACTTGGAAATCACTTACTGACTTACTTTAAAATTCAAACTGCAGAGAGAAAGAAAAAACAATTTTCTGATTTTTCAGTTAAAACAGAATTTATTACAGTAGTAAGACAATTTTTACAGAGATTAAAGAGTATCATAGGATAAAGAGAATTAAAGTGAAAGAGTATAAGATAAAGAGATAATATTTCAAAATAGATTTGAAATATCTATGCTAGCAAAGAGGACACCAAGGCAGCCAGCTGCACCTAATCCACAAACAATTTTCTATTTTATTTGGATAACTATGACAACTTGATGATTTGTTAAGCAACTGTCTCTATTTTTTTGTAAAGATATTTTATTTTCCCTTACATAATTCCTAGAAGCATTCTAGGATATTTTGTAAACATTTTTGTATAAATACTTCACTCTTTGAAGTAATATTGTGGAATAAATTGTTGAAGATTTCTACAGTCATTTTTGTTGGACTTGAAGGCTTGTGTGTTGCAAATTTCGAGTAGCAGACTAGATCAGATCAACTAGCATCATATTTCAGGATTCATGTGATGAGCCATTGAAGTGAATTATTTTCTACTTGTCATTGTTTATCTTCTTTGTTTCATGCATCCATATATGTGTTCCAAATTTGAATGACAATTTAGGAGTATTATTTCAGGATTTGTTAAAATCACCTTGTCTTTACTATTTATCATTTCTATGTTTTTTGTTGATTTCCACAGTAGGGAACCCTTAATTTCTCCCTCTTTCGTTTGACCTCTGTCTACTACTTCCTTTTTTTGGATCAAATAACCCTTCATTTCTCTTTCTCTCGATCAAACCACTTCACCAAAACATCCTTCCAAGATCTTCAAAGACTTATCTATCTTTCCCTGAAAACATTTGACTTTTTGACCTTGATCCTGGTTCTGTCTACTTGACTTTTGACTCCTTAGCCCAATGTACAATCAGATTTCCCACTATCCATCTCATTAAGTGATTTTTCCCACCAAACCAAACCAAATCAAAACCAAATTGCACAATCATAACTAGCCTAATATCTTATAATCAAAACAAAGTTAAATATGACAGAGAGAGCCCTCTCTGAATCCTAAGAAGGCTAGATCCTAGAGTTAAAAAGTAGGTTTGTGGTTACCTCTAGTGTTCTTAAACTTTAAATCAAAATCTCACAACTTTAGAATTACTAGAGTGCTAACATACTGGTGACCATACTGGGGACCTGACCAATCCTCAGTCTTAAAATAGATCTTAAAGGAAATCATTTTTATCATTATTTTGCCTTTGAAGACTGTTTTATAAGTTGTGAGTATTAAAAATTGTAATCCTGGCTTCTAGAAAAATTTACTATACCAGGTCTAACCCGGATCCTAAACCTGCTATTATAGTAGACAATCCGGACAGAATTAGAAAAAAGAATAAACAAACAAAATATTTAGATTCTAAAGTTTCATTAATTAGAGCCAATTCATTACCACAAGAATTAGTAAGTTTACAAGACATACAGTTTGATCTGAACTTTGAAAATTATTTGTTTAGAAGTAAATCAGAATCTGATTTAAAAACTATTGTTATAGACCCTGTTTTCATTTCATTTCTTGAGGCAAAACAGGAAAATATTACAGTAGGTTCTGAATTAAAGAAAGTTAAAAATCAGGATAAACTTGAAGAGATAAATGCTACTATTCTCAAAGAAATAGATGAAGCTATTGAATTAGCTCAATTTTTAGCTTACACATATAAACCTTCTATTTATCATTTAGATACCACTACATCATCTATAGTTTTAGCTACCATTCAGTCTACAGATCCATTTATCCCTAGACAACCCTTACAATCTAGAATATTATTTCCATCATCCACTTCATCCACTAGTTTACCTTCTACTATTTCAAACACATCATTCTCATTTCCTGCTAGTTCCTTATATATTCCAGTTTCATTTCCTAGTATCTCCACTTCATCCTTTAGTTCATCTACTACTTTTTCTAGTTCACCATCCTATATTCCACGCATTTCCTAGTATCTCCACTTCATCCTTTAGTTCATCTACTACTTTTTCTAGTTCACCATCCTATATTCCAGTTTCATCAGTTACTTCTGTTACTACATCAGCTAGCACTACTAGTTCAGCCCCAAGCACTTTCAATCTACCCCCAAGCCAAGACAACTTACCCCCAAGCAAAGCTAGAATTCAAGCTATGGCCGCTAGATATGCTCCTCAGTTCTTCCAGGACAATTAGATGACATGCTGTTATAGCATCATTTCTCACCTTCATATGATTCATGATTGCTTTTATGACTTTGGGCACCCATTCCTACAGACTTGAACAAATTCACTAAAAAACGGTGTAAAAATCCCCATATGCGGTTATGCCTAGACTTTTCCGCGTGTATACGCGAGTCCACATGTACTTTTCCGTGTATGCCATTAAAAATCATTAAAAAATATATTAAAATTCCCTATTTTCGGGCTGGGTTGATGGTTACTCTGGTAGTTCAACCACCCCAGCACGTGGCCAACTGTTTCCAACTGATGAAACTACTTTGAGGGAGTATAAAAGCCCCTCATGTGCATGGCCTAAGGGAGAGAGAAATTTTATAGTCATTATACTCTGTTGGATTCCCAGTTCAAGTCTAATTCCCCGTGCCTCCTGCACTTTCCCAGATTTATATCAGGAAACCCTTGTTTCCTGGAGATGTTCATCCATTTATATGCCATCTTGAGTGCACAACTCTTGGAAGAATCTTAGTGAGGCAAGGGCGGGACGAATCCGGACGACGGTATGCTCGAAGATCGTGGAAGGATTCAAGTGATCTCTCCACTTTTACTACTGTACATGCTATTCATAATAATGAAGAACCGTCTTGTTCCTGAACTTCTGTGTTAGTATCTATTTTTATATGTGGAAATATTGATTATTAAGCAGTTATTATCGTTTATATCATGTTTCACATTGATTACACTAACGTTTAGGAGAATTATATGCTGTACAACTAGGTTTCCGTGCACGTTCTTTCTTGTTTTGCAGGTTGAAGGAGGAAGGAAGGTTGCTGGGGGTTTGAACCCCGCGGGATCTACATCGAACGTAGGACTACGGGTGAGTCCTGCTATCGTTGATTTCTAGTTTTTTGCATTCAAGTACGGTTGTGTGTGAGTCCTTCTGAATGGCATGCCTTGCTCTGTGGATGTTTTGACCCAACAAACCTCTAGGGTGATTTTCCCCGAAACATAACTGGCGACTCCACCGGGGATCGCATTCTTGTGATTCCCCTGTTGGGTGGTTTCAGCTGTTTGATAGGTTTCCAACAGTTTTAACTTGTATTTCCAGTCCAGTTTACTCTTTCTCAGTCAGACTGAAGTCTTGGCTTCTTATCCAGGCTTGATCCTTTTTGTTTTTTCATTATTTACCTTTATATACGCGGGTTTGTCTGCACACAGTCGCGTATACACGCAGTTTTTTTTAAAGGGAGTCGCGTATACGTGTGTTTCCTTTAGCACAGTCGCGTATGCACGCTTGTTGCTAAACTGTAAAGTTGCGTATACCTAGGTAGATTTTGAAATTTTGGATTTCTTGGCTTTTTAGTCCTTTCTGTCTGTGGAGACCTGTTCCTACAGTGTCTTTGTACCCTCTAGATTGTGAAGAAAGTGGTCTTTGGTCTTTTCTCTCTCTTGTTTGATTGAAAACTCGTATTTTTGGCAAAGTCTTGTTTCTGGTGCTGGCATTTCTGGTTCGAGTACCAAGATCTCTTTCTGGGGATTCTTGGCTGTTCTGCTTCATCAAAACAGAGAGCTCCTGCTCATTTACTCATTCCTACCTTTGTGCTTTGCTTTGCACTTCGATTTTTCCCGTTTCTTGGTTGGTTTTCTTGAGTTCAGTCGGCTAGGTCTTGTTGCAACTTTTGAAGAGTCTTTCTTGGTTCTTTGAAGTTTTTGTTTGCGGCAAGGTTGTACTATTCTTCTAGGCTGAGTGGCTGAGTTTTCTTGTCTTGTTTTGCTCATATTGATCTTGCTACTAGTTAGCCCTATAATATTTGGAGCATTTTTGAAGTTTTTGCTTGAAATTCAGTGTTGTTTGGCTTGGGATTTTATAGTTTTTCTTGGTCTTTTCGAACTCTTCTTTTATAAAACTCAAAATCTCAAAAAACATTTTGCTTTGTTGTTTGCTTTTGTTTTTGCATTTTTGTTTTCGTTTCTTTGTATCTTTTGAAGCTTTGTTGAGGTTTCTTGCCTTTGGATTTTGGCTTGATTTTGGAAAGGAGTTGTCATTGATTTCTTCCTCTTGTTTTTAAGCGTTTTTGGTGTCTTCATATTAAGAGTTCTTGATTTTGGGAACTAGTTTTCTAGACAACCAAAAAGAGATAAAACTGAAGGATCTTTGGGAAATTTCACTCTTCTTTAGGAGATTTTGCATCTTAGAATTTGAATGCTTGTAAGTGATTTGCATCAGGTGCACTTAAGCATTTAGTCATTTTCATAGTTTTTGTGAGTGTGAGTTTGTTATATGAAAAGAAAAATACAATTTTTAATCTCGTAGAACATGTGTAGAAGTTGCTTTTCATCGAAAGACAATAACTGCATTTTCATGTAGTTTGGTTTTTATTAATTTCTTTTCTGCGTCAAAACACCATAAGTTTCATCTCCGTATCCCTTTGACTTAACATAACAGCCGATTAAAATAAGCGATATAATTTAAAATCAACTAGCAAGTTTTCTAAGTGTCATACACCAACTAGCTAGGTTGTAGGGCCTTGGATTAGGTGAGTGGAAAGTTAACTCTCCAAGGCCGCTCAAACAAAACATAGAAGTTGATTAATTGAGCGAAATCCAACTCCGTTAGGTGGACCGGGAAAGCTCTCCTCCAGAGAGTCAAGCGCGAGGGGAAGTGAAGGTTGAGAAGAGGGATACCCCCTCTCCGATTAGCTGAATCTGACCTCAAGACCATTCCGCCCGGCTTCTGACATGGATTGGTGCCCATAGTTGCCACTCCTAGGTTCCACACAGGTGACTGCGGGGGGGAATACCCGTGGTACCTGAGGCAGACGTCGCATCACTTTCAGCAGTACTTCTGGGGGGTGCCCTTGCGAAGCTTGGGTGCTTGAGCCGGCAAAGGCTATCGTTAGGAGGTCAGCGTAACTGTTTCTGATACCTTCGCTAGTAGGCCTGGGCCGTAATTATCCCAGACTACTTTCGGGAGGTCCTATATTTCGCTTTCTTGTATTTTGGTGTCCGGTCCTAATCACCCGGAGCGGAAATACCTGAAGGCTATTTGCTTGATTGTATCTCAGGGACTATTTTTTAGTGAGTGCTCTTTGCTCCTAGCTTGCCTAGCTTTATACTTTTTGAGTCTAATTAAAATCTATAAAAGTGGTTGATCAAGCACCTCGTCGATCGAGGAGAATCCGGGGGTTATCTCCCGAGAGTCCAGAGCCTTCTTCAAGAAGGCGTAGGAGTGATTTAGCAGGTGGTTACCACCCTGTGGCGTCCGACGCAGTGGAGAGAGATCCTCCACAAGGGTCTGAAGGTTTCATAGCTGAGTCTGGGGTTGGTTCCGAGAAGAGCGTTTCGTTCACCTCGCGAGTATTATTTCCACAGGAAGAAGAAGTACAGGTAGAGGAAGTGTCTGAACCCTCAGATTCACTTCCATCTCCTCTTCCTCCTGATTATCCGTTCGTTGTTCAATACATCGGACCCGAGTCAGAGAGACCGGAAGATCCTCCTTATTATACATACCTTTCGATGGCCACGACTGGGAACGCGGCTTCTGCTGTGAGTGCTGTAGGCATTCAGACTCCTGCTTCTGTTGAAGGAGGGGGCACTATTGCTATATCTTCGATTGCCTCTAGTCTACTGTGTTTGGCTCTGGTTTCACCCAAGCACATGCTTCTCAATCTGGTCCCTTCTATTTTGGAATGCCCACATTATGAAGTTTGATCGGCTGAAGCCCATGCCTCGTATGCCCAAAGCATCTTCTAAGCGATCAATGATTAATCCAAATGCGAGGGCTGCCCAGAACTACTCGATTGTAGAAGATCTGGCGCAGAGTCCTTGTGCTATGTCGGCTTTAGAGGTACTCCAGTCTTGTCCGGCTCAGCGCAGTGCTTTGCTCACTACCATTGGGGCTATTGATCCGAAAAATTCTCTTCTGATTACTTTTGATATGACTAATTTTAAGAAGAGACTCCCCCATCACATGGCTTTTCATATTAAATCGTCGTACCGGAAGTGCAATATCTTTCGAACGGTTGTTGATGAGGGTGCTTCCACATGCATGATGTCTCTCACATGTTGGAAGACAATTGGATCTCCCAAAGCTGTTCCATCTACCACTCTTCTGACTGCGTTCGATGGTCATTCTCACAGACCCCATGGTATTGTCCTAGCTTTGCCCATCTGTGTTGGGGGAAAAACTGTCAATATAGAGGTTGAGGTAGTTGACCCAAGCTTGGACTACAACCTTATGTTGGGGAGAAACTGGATTTATGAGATGGATGCCATTGCATCCTCATTATTTCAGATTATATGTTTCCCCCAGAAGGGAGGATTGTTACAGTGGATCAACTGGACTGTCCTCCTGTAGACCCGAATGCGTCTACTGACTCATCTGTTCCTAAGTTGGATAATACTAAGGCGCCTGTTGAGAATTTAGGAGTTGGAATGTATTCTTCCTTGATGGGTACTTTCGATATTCCTCCTCCTACGGTGCATATAAATGCTATTTCATCCTCCAAGGCTCCTCTTCGAAGAGAGTTCTTCAGAACTCATTATTTTTCGGACCCTTGGACCTTACCTTCCCCTACTTCCACATTAGTGGAAGTTCAAGTGGGTGGAATGGCATTTCCGATGTCTGCAGCTGAGATTGCTTATCAGTCTACTGTTGACTCTGCAAAAACCAATCCAGCTCCTCTTTCACCGGAAGAGTTGGATGGAGATGTGGCTCCGGCTTGGACACTTAGTTCTTCTTCTACCCAGGATTGCATTGATACCACTCTTCCATCTGAAGAGGCCATCCTGGAAGCTATGACTGGTATAGATAGACCGTGGGATGACTTGCATCATCGGTCTTACTTTTTACCTGATTTGAGCGAAGTTGAAACAAGTTTTCCAAGTCCTTAGTCTCCTGGTCCTGTTCACCCAGTCCTGAACCCTTTAGCACCAACACAGGTTTATGCTGAAGGGAACATGGCTGTGATTTCTCCTACTATCCCGGTGAACATTTCCAGGGATCCCAATATTATTGAGAATGTCTTCATCGGAGCTGAATGTTCCCTTGAAGAGATTCAAATTTACACCGAGCTCTTTAAAGAGTATAGGGATGTATTCGCTTGGTCTTATGAGGAAATTCCTGGTATAGATCCATCTATTGTCTAGCATGAGATCAAGACTTACGAAAATGCTAAGCCTGTGAGGCAAAAAATTCGTCCGGTCAATCCTAGGAAGGCAGCAGCTATCAAAGCTGAGGTGGAGAAGCTGCTTAAGGCGGGATTCATTTTCCCTGTTCCTTTGACTGAATGGGTTTCAAACCCTGTTCCCGTAGATAAAAAACAAGGAACGATTTGAGTTTGCATTGATTTCAGAGACCTTAATAAAGCATGTCCTAAAGATAATTACCCCACACCATTTATCGATCAGATCATTGACGAGTGTGCCGGTAATGAGATTTTCTCCTTCATGGATGGTTTCTCCGGATATAATCAGATTTCTATCAGTCCTGAAGATCAGCATAAGACTGCCTTTATTTGTCCCTGGGGTACTTTTGCATACAAGAAGATGCCTTTTGGTCTTAAAAATGTTGGGGCTACCTTTCAGCGGGCCATGTCATATGCCTTCCACGACATCAAAAATATTATCGAGGCGTATTTGGATGATTTAGCTGCTCATTCTCGAAAGAGGATGGATCATCCTGCTCACCTCCGGCAAATATTTGAACGATGTCGGTTCTATAAGATTAGGTTGAATCCGAACAAGTGCGTTTTCGCGGTTACATCCGGTCGGTTATTGGGATTCATTGTGTCTAGGGAAGGGATTAGGGTAGATCCCTTCAAGGTTGAGGCAATACTTCGGTTGCCTCCCCCGTCTTCTATTCGTCAACTTTAAAGTCTACAAGGAGATTCTAATTTTCTTCGGAGATTTATTGTAAATTATGCTAAAGTTACCAAGGGATTTATGAGATTGTTGAAGAAGGGAGTTCCATTTCTTTGGGATGACTTCGCTCAACACTCATTCGATGCTTTGAAGAAAGCATTGACCTCTGCTCCTTTATTGAGTCCACCTGATTATAGCAGGGATTTCCTTTTGTATCTTGCAGCAGCAGAATCTACTATTGGTATGGTTCTGGTTCAGGAAGATGATGCTCTTGCAGAGCATGTTATTTACTATCTTAGTCGAGGATTGATAGGACCTGAACTCCGATACACTCCGATAGAAAAGTTAGCTTTAGCAGCAGTTCATGTTGTGCAACGACTCCGACATTACATTATTCTACGAAAAACTTATGTTTTGGCAGCAGCCAATCCATTTCAGTTTGTCCTCAGTAGGCGAGTGATTGGGGGCAAATACAATAGATGGATTGTGATTTTGCAGGAATTTGATCTTGATTTTATGTCTGCCAAGTCCAAGAAATCATTGGTTTTCGCAGAATTGATCTCCGAGTTGCCCTGTGGGGAGGAGATGATTTATGATGAATCCTTTCTGGATGAACATTTGTTTCTTATCTCTTCACAAGATCCTTGGTATGGAGATATCATTGTGTATCTTCAGACTGCGAAGTTTCCCTCTACTTTTTCGAAAGATGAGCGTCGTAAGTTGCGTCACTTGGCCAAGAATTATTTGATTATTGGTGATGCTTTATACCGTCGAGGGGTTGATTCAATCCTGAGACGCTGCTTAACTCTCGAAGAAGCTGAGGCTGTGCTGAATGATTGCCACAGTGGAGCTTGTGGTGGTCATTTATCTAGGCTTGCTATAGCCCAAAAGATCTTGCGTGCTGGATACTTTTGGCCTTCGATTTTCAAAGATTGTATGGAGTCGGTAAAAAAGTGTCATCCGTGTCAAGTTTATACTCGAAAAATGCACGCTCATCCAGCTCCGCTTTTTCCAGTCATTACTGTCGGTCCCTTTACAAAGTGGGGTATTGATTATACTACTTGTAACCCGCCTTCGGCTAAAGGTCACAAGTACATTATTGTAGCAGTAGACTACTTTATGAAGTGGGTCGAGGCTATGCCTACTTTTGGGAATGATGGTGAGACTGCAGCTCTTTTTCTTTTCAACCAGGTTATTGCTTGTTTTGGTATTCCTAGAGAGATTGTCACTGATCATGGCAGTCATTTTCAGAATAGCATGATGGCTGAGTTGGCTCTCAAATTGGGTTTCCGGCAGGAGCATTCATCTCTGTATTATCCTCAAGCCAATGGGCAAGTGGAAGCCGTGAATAAATCCTTGAAGACAATTCTTCAAAGGACAATTGATAAAGCTAGATCCAACTGGCATATTATGCTATATCCTGCACTTTGGGCATACAGGACGTCAGTGAAAACTGCAACTGGCTTTACTCCGTTTCAACTAGTGCATGGGTTGGAATCCGTATTTCCCATTGAATGTGAGATTCCTTCTCTTAAGTTAGCTGTTGAACTTCTTCCTGACACTTCTAGTCTTGAAGAACGTCTCCTTCATCTGGAACATCTTGATGAGCAGCGTCGGGATGCCGCCACGATGAATGAAGCGCATAAAAACCGAGTTAAAGTTCAGTACGATAAGGCGGTCAAGCCTAGGGTCTTTTCGGAAGGTGACCTTGTTTTGGTCTATGCCCAAGAAAAGGATGCCCTGGGGGCAGGAAAGTTTAAATCTATGTGGTATGGCCCCTATATCGTTAAAAAATTCCTTAAGAAAGGAGTGTATACCTTGGTTGATTTCGAAGGGAACGAGTTGCCGGAGCCCCGAAATGGGCTCTATTTGAAGAAGTATTATGCCTAGGCTTCGGCCTGGCATGTTGCTTTTGTATATAGTAGTTTTTTCTTTGTACATATCTGGTTGATTTTCGATCTTTGATGAGTTGGTGATGTTTTTGATCTGCTTTGGCAGGTTGTGTTGGATGTCATGAGTCATTTTGGTTTTGCCGATGGTGCTAGTAGACACACCCGGAACTTAGCTTCCGCGGCTTGGGTGCTTCATTATCCTTCCGGTCAGCTGTTGGTATCAAGAGGGGTCTGCATTGGTCCTGCTTCCAATAATGTAGCAGAATACACTGCAGTCATTCATCTACTCTCGGAGGCAATATCTTTGGGTGTTGATTCGTTGGTAGTCTTCTTGGACTCTCAGCTGGTGGTGTCGCAGTTGAACAACACTTATCGGGTACGAGATCCATTTTTATTACGATTGTTCTTGAGGGTACGTTTGTTACAAAGGTCATTTCAATTTTTAACTTTCATTCATATTCCTCGAGCTGACAATTGGTTTGCTGACTCATTAGCTAATCAAGCATTGGATTGGCATATTAATAATTCCATACAATAAAATTTTAATCATCAAAAACATCATACATTTGATACATTTATCACATCACATCAAATATCGTTGTATATATATCATCAGAGTGTTCAAAAACTTTACAAAATTTGGATCCATAAGGTCATACAAAATTTGGGCTTATGCCCGATCATGTTCAGTCTCAAAAATATACAGTCATCTGATACATCATATCTATCTACTCCTGAGGTCCCTGCCCAGAAGTCGTGTTCCTATAGAACATGATCGTGGTGGCAACTCGGCGGAATAACCGTACCCAGTCTCGGGGCACTCCTACCACCCGTCTCTGGATGGCTTCCGGAAGATCTTCCATGGCAGCCATAGGTATTTGGCGGGTTAACCCCTCCAAGTTCCTATGTACAGCCTGGAGGGTCTTGTCTGAATCCACTGTATCTGCTTCGCCCCTGCGATGCTTGTGGCGCGGGAAACCCTCAAGTCGAACTGGTCCAATATCTGTATCATGATCATGTTTACATTGTAAGTCATTATGAATCCAATCAAAAACATGTTTGTTTTTCATTTTTTCATACATATTTGAAAAAATCCAAAAAATTATATAAGTCAATTTTTTTTTGCAAACTTACCGACTGTGCCCCATGCCATGCCTGGTGGAAGGACAAGATCTGGATCTCCATGAAAGTCCATCTCGGCATAGGGATAGTCGTCCACAGCGATGATTTGTTCTCCCCACCAAAGGAAGAACTCATCATCCCAAGTGGTCCGGGGAACTTCACTTCCCCCTAATCTCTTCATCATGTCTGCCCAGCGGGCAATTCTTGGGTCTCTCGGGCTGCTGATGGTAGAGATCACTCTGGGTCTCAATGCTGGTATCTTCTCGAAGAAGAATGTCATCAAAATTGTACCGTATCCAAAATGTTTTGTCTTTGTTTGGCGGATTGAGGTCAATTGTTTCTTCATGTTCAGTAATAGGGCTGTGCACCAATCATATACATGAGTTAAGCATTCCACTGCTATGCTCATTTGCGTCCTGGATGCCTGGTGTAGGGAGGCAGATCCTGCCACTCTGCCAATGGTGAAAAGGAGGATTTTCATGTGCAAATCCCTTAAATCTTTGATTGCAATTTGAGTTCCAACTTTCTTGGAACCCTGTACGCAGTACACATGGACGTAATCTTCCACGGTGAGCCCTCCCAAAGGCTTACCATGCAAGTCTACTGGCTCCCCCCTCCGGGAGAGTCCAATGATAAAATATATGTCTTCCACTTCAATGCGTACAGGCATCTGATCTATCATAAAGCAGTCCTCTTCCGGTTCCCAATAGTTCACAAGCATTTCAAGCAACCGGACATTGCTCTTCATATTTGGCATTTTGAAAAACTTGAGCAATCCGCAATTCCGAAGAATATTTAGCGATGCTCGATCTCGCATGACTTCTTGATCAATTGCACTATGTTCACGCTCTCTCCATGATATGGTCATCCTGTCAAAATTCAATAAATCCTTCATTAGCTACGCATTTTTCATTTGGGCCTGCGCATACGCGACTTTATTTGTGCACAGTCGCGTGTATACGCGACTTTATCGTTACCAACCCGCGTATGCGCAAACCCGTGATTTTTTGCAAGAGATTCTATGGTGAAAATTACTAAATTTTAATTTATGAATGGACAAAATGAATAGCAAGGATGATTGATGAGCTTACCTGACAAATTCGGTGTGATTTGACGGTTGGTTGCTCCTGATTTGACGAAAGAAGTTTTTTGCTCCAGAGCACTTTTTTCCAAATCAGCAATGTAACAATGAACCAAATATGAGGTAATTTGTCTATTTATGTCCAAAAAGTTGAAAATTTTCGCAAAAAATTGTTATGCTTATTTTTTCAATCTATCTTAAGCTGCATAACCCGGATGCTTGGAAGTGCCCATTTTGGTATGTTTTCAGGTACATTTTGACGAATTTGATATTTTTCCCGATTTTTTATCCATGACTGCTGACTCGTCATGGCAGGTATATGATCTTCACTGGCATATAGGTTAGGGAAATCACTTTCCATTGCATCTTGCATACTAGCCTCCATACTGATCACTTGCCATAGGGTCGATCCCATCAGGTCATGACTATTACACCCATTTCACTCGCCGATTATTTAATCATGACTTGGTGGTAGAGCCTTCCTTTACATGGGCTTCCTAGTTAGTTCCTCGCTATCACTTGTTTCCCATGCTACGTTTTATGTAGGCTCGGGAGTCCTCTTTAGTCCTGCCATGACTTATGTGTTGAAGCTTCATTCTTCTTCTTCCTCACTATCATTTTTCTGGCTATTACCCTAGAGGCTCCCTGGTGTTGTTGAGTTGTATTACTGCATTGCATATTGGCTACTTGTTTATCCTGGCCTTTAGCCGACTTCATTTGGACTCAATGTTTAAGCCAAATTTTGACCTTGTCTATCTGTACAAGTTAACCATTGCATGCACTTAGCTATCGCGACTTGACACCCTTTTACCCATGGATGGAACATTCCTCTGAGTATCGCTTACTAGTTTCCGCCACCTTGCATTGAGCATAGGATCGTTCCAATCCCAGGAACTAGTGCATCTGTTTCTTGATACTCGTTCTATCCATTGTACCATAACATTCTTTTATTCTTTTTCAGGCTTATTATATGAAAAAGACAAAAAAATCAAATATAACAAAAAGAGCGGGAACGGGATGTATCTTCGTTATTTTGATGGCAGTACAGAGTCAGTTTGTCGCCCTTGAACAAAGCACATATACTTATATATATTTCCTTCATTTGGGATGGTTATAGTTTGACCTAGGTTCGGCCTTTACCATGTTTCACTTGTCAGTTCTCCCCCGGTTGGTTACCTCTTCCAATCATATGGAGAGTTTGTTTTGCCTCCTGCAAGACAGACTTATACAGTGTCACTTTTTACTGCCATGGTCATCACAGAGTCGTGCTTTTGTTCAAGGAAAGTCTAGCCTGAGTCGGCCATTCTGCGGTGTCTCTTGACTCATTATTCAGTCGGCCTTCCCGGTCTTGTCAGTATCATGTTCTATCACATCAGATGTTTTGGTCTACTGCTCGTGCTAGTTTGAGAAGGTCCCCATTGACTTCTTGCCGGCGGGTTTGTCTCTTATCGACTACGACACATTGCTCTGAGAGAAAACCTAGAGCCGCACCCTGGGCCTATTTCCATCATTGATAGGTGACCTTGTGCTCGGCATTTTATCATCATTATGGGTCTTTGACTGAGTGGTTTCCCCTGTGTTCAACGTCAGCACACATTATCACACTTGGGATTCGTGCAGTACCTTGATTTCCATTTGACCCTATCGGTGGATTTCTTGCCTCTGTGTCAGCTTTCATTATTGGTTGGTTCAGAGGGTTTCTTCCGTGCGCTAGCTTCATCTTGTGCATGTCGGAAATGTACTTCGGTTTTGGTTCCATCACTCTACTTCGTCCGATTCCTTCCAAATCTTGGCCTGCGGGTTACACTCGCGCTGGACTGATGTGGGATGCCTTAATGCCTTCCTTCCAGCAAATCTTTTCCCATCGACTCCGACTCATTGCTCTGGGAATAAGGTCTAGAGTCTTTTTGTCAGTACCTTAGGGTTTGCAGTCATCAGTGGCAGACTCTTCGCTATCGACGGTGGGGATTCATCATTGCCTCCTGATTGGTAGATTCTTTCAAGTGTTCGACTTCAACTCATTCATTCACACTTGTTAGATTGTACTGGGGCACCTTGACGCTCATTTTCATTATTGGTGGGTTGTCTCGCGTTGGTTAACGGTATACATCATTGACCGGTAATCCAACGATTTCTCACATGGTCGACTTCAGCTCATTTATTCCCATTATGTAGAATTGTGCCATAGTGATCGGTGAAGACCTCGGGTTGCATCAGCATTTCTCGGTTCACTTTTGACAGTCCATTCAGTTTCTGCCAGTGATGTCGTTCACCCTTATATGTTGCAATGTCAGTACAGCAGCATCCTATATGTTGGCTCCCGAGTTGCGTGATTGTACCGTTTGTTCCACCTCTTATGATTTGGTACTTGGAGATTCAGTTACTTATATGATCAGACATCCAGTTTCAGCATCATTGATCAGCTTTCTATATGTGATACTTGGACATTGATTCAGACTTGTACTTCCGGGCCATGCTCAGATGATTCATTGTGTACTTTTAGTTCAGCTATACTTGTATACATTTTGGATCTATTATGTACTTTCCATATGATGTATTTTTGACTGAGCATGGGTATGCCCGCCTCAGCATGAGTTGACTCTCTATTTTCTTTCATTGGTTTTTGGCAGGCTAAAATCTGGTGAAGTCCTCTCTTGTCCTTGCGAAGTTCTTTCTATGTGCATAATACATTTCGGCCATCATGTACCCCTTCTGACCTCATATATTAGGGGGCATCTGTTACAGCATCATTTCTCACCTTCATATGATTCATGATTACTTTTATGGATTTGGGCACCCATTCCTACAGACTTGAACAAATTCACTAAAAAACAGTGTAAAAATCCCCATACACGGTTATGCCCAGACTTTTCTGCGTGTATACGCGATTCCACATGTACTTTTCCGCGTATTCCATTAAAATCATTAAAAAATATATTAAAATTCCCTATTTTCGGGCTGGGTTGATGGTTACTCTGGTAGTTCAACCACCCCAGCACGTGGCCAACTGTTTCCAACTGATGAAACTACTTTGAGGGAGTATAAAAGCCCCTCATGTGCATGGCCTAAGGGAGGGAGAAATTTTATAGTCATTATACTCTGTTGGATTCCCAGTTCAAGTCTGATTCCCCGTGCCTCCTGCACTTTCCCAGATTTATATCAGGAAACCCTTGTTTCCTGGAGATGTTCATCCATTTATATGTCATCTCGAGTGCACAACTCTTGGAAGAATCTTAGCGAGGCAAGGGCGGGACGAATCCAGACGACGGTCTGCTCGAAGATCGTGGAAGGATTGAGGTGATATCTCCACTTTTACTACTGTACATGCTATTCATAATAATGAAGAACCGTCTTGTTCCTGAACTTCTGTGTTAGTATCTATTTTTATATGTGGAAAGATTGATTATTAAGCAGTTATTATCGTTTATATCATGTTTCACATTGATTACACTAACATTTAGGAGAATTATATGTTGTACAACTAGGTTTCCATGCACGTTCTTTCTTGTTTTGCAGGTTGAAGGAGGAAGGAAGGTTGTTGGGGGTTTGAACCCCGCGGGATCTACATCGAACGTAGGACTACGGGTGAGTCCTGCTATCGTTGATTTCTAGTTTTTTGCATTCAAGTACGGTTGTGTGTGAGTCCTTCTGAATGGCATGCCTTGCTCTGTGGATGTTTTGACCCAACAAACCTCTAGGGTGATTTACTCACTGAAGCA
>JAXQQM020076168.1:0-136529 GCA_034641835.2 Pinus albicaulis | reverse complement strand
ATGACAAGAGGTGATTTGAAAGGAAAAGAGGCTGATTTCAATGGATCTGAAAGGGAGGTAACAGATCTGGAAAAGAAGGGGCTGAAGCTCTGAAACCGACGGCTGAAACAACTAAAACTCTTCCACAAAAAGTGGAGGGTACTAAAGCCCTAAGGGGCTGGGTTCCCACTTAGTTGAGTAAAAACAGATCAGATCTTGGTCAAGGCGGGCTGAGACAGAGGCTGGAAGACCCTGACAGAAGCTGCAGCAGAACCCAGAAAAATTGCAGAAAAAGTGGATAGGCAGTCGCGATTTCGACTGATCACAGTGCGAGTCGCCGAAAAGCAGTGAAAAGTGCGACCTGGAGGTCCGGGTCGTAGGATTTTAGAACAAAGTGCGACACCCATTTGTTAGGTTGTCTCTATTACCTGAGAAAAGTTACCATCTCGGTTAATTTAGTGTCACTTACACAACGCGATAGGGCTAGAAACACACGAAGTAGAAATTTTAAGTTTTTAGGGTTTTATGTGAGAAAAATGACATAAAAAGGAAAAACTAAGCGGTGAAAAGAAGCCCTAGGGTCTGAAGTAGCTGGATATGCAGGAATAGGAAAAACGACAGCGGTCGTAATTTAAAACCCGTGTGGAGTCGCCATTTGTTAGTATGAATTCTTCGTCGAAGTGTACGAAAAAGAACCACTTTAGCTACTCATAACTAATAGCCCTAACAACAATAGAGGCTGCCAAACATCTTCAGATCTGCAATTAGTAGTTAAAATGCTGCAACAAACAGATCTATAAATGGAAAGACATTAAACAGTAAAGTAAAGAGTTTGCTCCATGCATCCAACAGACAAGACAAGAACACGATTTTTGAATGAATTTTTATATTACAGGGCACCTGGGAGGAAACAAGAAGGTGTATCCGGATCTCCTCAATGGGATGGGTTCTTTGTAGTCCTCAGCACTTCAGATCTAAGCTTTCTCTCTCTTGTAGATGTAGAAAACCCAATGCAGAAAGTAGAGCTCAATGGGAGCAAAATGGTAGAAATGAGACCAAATGTATAGATCCAGGGTGATCTAATAGGCAACAAAAGGTGAAGAATGATGGGGAAAACCCTCCTATTTATAACAAAATATTGGGTCATTCTAGATCTTGGTGCATGATTAAAATAATGTTAATCAAATCTAGATCCACCTCTACGGAATATTTTATTATTATTTGTTGGAGGGAAAGGGTGTTTGACTTGGGTGAAATCCCTTGATTAGTGAAGAATAAATAAATAAATGATTTATTTATCTTTTTAAGGAAGTGGTTGGGATATAATCAAATAAATAATGATTTATTTAATTAATGGTGGTTGATTTGGTCATATTTAACAAGGAATATTATCTAAATAAGATTTAAATAATTATTCTTAGAAAATAATAAGATAACTATGGGTTCATCTCATTAATTTCTTTGTTTTTGGGTTAAACATGACTGGGAATAATAATTAAATTGTGGTTTAATTAATTATTCCTTGGGGAAAATCAAACAAATATGGGTTTGTTTAATATTCCCTTTTGGGGTTTCCTAATTAACATAGTGAAAGCAGTTTTACTTGGGGTAAAACTGGTCTTACATGGTGTACTTGGGTCCATCTAATGATAAAAGGTTAGATGACCAAAAATTGGTGTAACAAAACTGATCATTTTTCAACAAAGAGCATACTTTTGTCACTTTTTCAGACTCTTTCAAAAATTTACGAAAAAGCGAAACATTGGAGTCCTCTTTTAAGCCCTTTTCAGACTCTCTAAACATGAAAATATTGCCGAGCACTTGATTATTCGAACTCGTTAATATAAATGAATGATCGTCCCTTCAGTATAAGTTTACCCCTTTTACGGACTGAAATGGAATATTTACGAAAAAGGTATACGTTGACTAATTACGGTCAATAGAGTTCTCTCCCACATTATTTTATCCTTTTTCGGGCTCGAGAGACTAAATTTACGAAAAAATACACCCACGGAGTTTTCTTAAGTTTTTCTTCTGACTCCTAAAATTGAAAAACACCGAGTTTCTCCTATACTAGACTCGTTAAAATTTAACATTAAAGGACCTGTTCAATTTTTAAGCAGGAATGAACCACTCCTTCTTAAGGTTCGAATCTTAAACTAAGTTGGACTCATCCGAAGGATTAGCTTATAAACGAGCAAATTTTATCCTCCTCAAGCTTGTAAAAAATAAAGAGGTACTTGCCAAAAATGGTGGGGGAAAAGAGAGAAAAATGAACCTATTTGTTACATTTTGATTATTTAGAAAACTGTTAACCACTCTTTAACACGACACTTTTTTTCACCTAGGCTGGGAAAATCCTTTGCCTAACAGTTAATCAAACCATATTGAAAGTCTTCAGCCGGTTTCTGGGTATTAGCTTCGGGTCAATTGTCACCAAACCATCTGCAGTGTCGTTATGTGTTCAAGAGGACAATTCAAACAAACCATTCATTTGCGAAATATTCGTCTTCCATTTTGACCATCCCTGAGTCAGTCCTTGCCAATATATTTCTTCAAAACTTGATCTATGATTTTGTGTTGTGGTCTTACCTATGACAGATCACTTTCTATCGACGACAGCTCATTATCTAGGAAGTTGACCTAGAAATCGTCAGTACCTTGAAATCTTCATGCCTCAATGGCAGGTTTCTCGCCTTCGACGACAGGTTGCATCATTGACCTTTGATCGAATGATTCCGTGATATGTTCAACTTCAGCTTATTTATTCACATTTCATGGATTGTACTGAGTACTTTGAGAGCCATTGACATTACTGGTGGTTACTCTCACACTTGTTAACAGTTTACATTATTGACTGGTAATCAAGTGGTTTCTACCATGTTCGACTTCGACACATTTATTCACATGGATAGAATCGTACTGGTTCGAGAAACGAAAATCAAGACCCTGGATCTAGTTTCTACCATCTAGGCTGTGAGGAATTTTTTTATTCATTTATACAGTGGACTATTCATAAACAAATGGCTATGTCCATACTGTGTCTACACATGTCTATATTGTTTATGTATTGAAAATCATTCCCGTATCAGAACAATTTAAATCAGTTTTCTAGTTAGTTTTGATCTGAGTATGGGAATTCCTACCTCAGCGATGATATGTTTACATATATATGTTTTGCATTGAATGTTTTTACAGGTTCCGACTGGGGTGTCCACAGGATGACCCTTTAAATGATAAAGTACTTCACTCTTCATATATGATAGACTTCATCTTCATCTATTCCAGACTTCGCACTTTAGGGGGCAATCTTTTGCACTAAAAAATATCACCTTGACATTTTGCTGACTGTATGAGCTCATTTTCACTCATACTTACCTCCTCTGCAAGTCTTACAACCTCTACTCCTCATGTCAAGCCCTAAAAATAGGAGAAAAACCCTAAAAAACTCCAAAACCCTAGGTACGCAGGTAATGTGAAGCTTACCTATGTTCCTGACTGGGGTACGCAGGTAATGTGAAGCTTACATGTGTTCCAGAACACAGTTTCTCTGTGTAATTCCTGCGTACCCCTGTCAAATTCAAAAGGGTGAGAAAGTAAAGTGAAAAAGTTGATTTTTGGTCAATTCTAGAAGCTTTTGATGAGATTTTTTGGGGGTGAATACACTCTTGTAAGGTTCATGCATCCCACACCTTAAGGAGCTAACCCCTTCATGTGAGGAGCCTATCCATTTGAAGGAGGATTCTATCCCTTCATAGGTGGAACCCTAACCTCCTCATCTGCACTATAAAAAGAGGCATTGGGTAGCCTCAAGGGGATTTCAAGCTTTAGTGTGTGATTGAGGTGAAGTTCTGTTGAGATTTAGACTCCTTTCTGCTAAGATTTTGTGAGGAAATATCACATACCTCTATGTGCTCCTGGAGGAAGAGTGTAAGGTTTATCAAAGTAGAGGAAACTCCTGCTTCGGATCCCGGGAAGGCCTTTTCAACACGAAGGCTAAGGTTTTAAGGTTCTTCTTTTATTTCAAAGTTAATACAATCAAGTTTGTTTTACTCAATAAATTGTCGTTCGATTGTTTATTTCAATAAGCTGTCGTTTGATCATTTATTTCATAGACTCCTTGATCACTATGATAGGTATGTTTTATAATTATTTGTTATACAGGTGCTATTTAATATTTTCTTGTTTGTGATTGCAGGTATTTGAAGACGACACTTTCAAGCGATGAAAGAACTACTATTGTGACGGAAGAACTATTTTTGCGGTAGCAGAACTATTGATGCGACGGAAGAACTATGGTTGCGAATAAGCGTTTGGATCTAAGGTAGGATCGACACCTTTATAGCATTTACTTGTAAAACGAATATATTTAGAGAAAGATAAACTTAGTTGTTCGTTTGTTGCTAGATTGTCTTCTAACACTAGGGAGATCGATCTTGTCCGCAAGATCGATTTATCCAGTCAACAGTATAGTTCCAAATAGGTTCATTAGTTTTGAGTGTCCTTTTATTAAGTTCTATTTATGTAAAAAAGTTTGAGATATTTTGTAAACTAATCTTGATATTTTTCAAGATATTTTAGTTTAGAATTTGTATAAATACTTCACTCTTTGAAGTATTTTGGGTGGAATAAAAATTATTGAGATTATTATAGATATTTTTTGCTGGTATTTTGGAGGCTAATGTGGTGATTTCATAGTAGCAGACTGGAATATAGCTCACTGGACTTCATAACTCAGGATTCTTGCGATAACTTAATGAGTAAAGTGATTTTTTTATGTCATTGTTTCCTTTTCTAAAGTTCCATTCAATTTCATATATGCGTTCAAATTTGAATGATTAATTAGGAGTATTGGTTCAGGATAAGTGTTAAAAAACTCCCTGTCTTAACTAAGTAATAATTTCAATATTTTCTGCTGATTTCTGGACCTAGGAATTCTTAGTTGCTCCTAAGTCCCATTTGACCTCTGCCTCCTCTTCCTTATTTCTAGATTAAAGTATCCTTCACTGCCCTTTATCCCAAAAGAAAGCCATCCCATCCAATCAAACTATTTAAATATCTGAGGGTTATCTACCTTGCCCTGAGTATATTAGCATCCTTTTAGCCTTGCCTTTCAGTCTTGCTTACTACATTTGACCCCATAGCCCAATGGACTAGTAGATCCCTTTTTAATTTGTCTCCAAGTAATATTATTCCCACCAATATTTAAAAAAAAAACAACTTCCCAATCATACCTAGCCTAAAAATAAAATCTAAAAGAAATTTAAATCATAAGGAGAGATCCCTCTCCGGAATTCAGGAAGGCTAGATCCTAGATTTCAAAAGTAGGTTTGTGGTTACCTCTAGTAAGTTACAAATTTTTAAATATTTCTGATAGAAAATTTACTAAAGTGATAACATAATGGCGACCATACTGGGGAAGACTAACCTTTTTCTTCAGATATATTTTACAGGTTCAGATCTGATCTATGATGGTGGATAGTGATCAAACACACAAAGGTTAAAATCATCCACTTGGCCACTCCAAATAAATTTCACAATCACAACTCCACTGGAGGAATGAACTTGGAATAACAATATGGAAAGATTAGGCTTTCAACTTGGATCTTAATCCAAGACATTATGTTCTTTCTCATTAAGAAAGTTTTTCAATATATATTGTATTTTATATAAGGATCTAACTTGGTTTTACAGATACCGTGGCCTTTCGTTATGGCTGATTTTCAAGATGATCCAAGAATAAAATGAAGATATGCTACCATGAGCAGAGATCACATACCTGGATTTCCACACAGGTTACCAAAGGTAAATTGGGGTAACAATCTACCCATGTTTCAAGATGAGAACATTGATGATCCTTTACTACATCTCATTAAATTTCATATACACTCATCAAGATTGAAGGGTGATTGGCATGAGGATTGCCTCATGAAAATATTCATGGAAACCTTAGAAGGAAAAGCAAGGGAATGGTACGAAGCTCTCAAACCTACAAGTTTGTTTTCTCTAAAATATTTTCATAAGGTATTTTATGAGCATTACAAAGAAGATTTTCCATCTTTATCATTCGCTGAAAATTGTTGTGATCAAGCTAAAGATCTTATACATTACCTTAAAAATATTGATGAAGATTTTGGAAATTGGCATCCTGAAGATTTATTAGAAGAAGTCCAGAAATTTCATTCTCAATTTAAATTTCATAATAATCAAGAGTTAAACAAAGATGAAATAGATTAGGAGATGAATCAAGATCCACAAAACCCCTCTGTATTAACAAATGATGTTTCATTTAATGTTTTGAATGGAGTTAAAGAAAATATTCAACCTCATGATCAATTTTTAGATAAGAGAACAAACAATTGTCATTTCAATCTAAGAATTCAGAGATTCCCACCCCCCCTCACCGAAGAAGAAATCAATTTTCTTCTAAACATGCAACCATCCTCAAAATATTTGCATAATGAAGAAATTGTTTCTACTTTTTATAATGTTGATGAATGTACTAAAGTTTTTATCCATGAAGAGACATAAGAACAAGTTGATGCTCATGTTATTCTACCTTCCCAAAAAGGCCCATTTCTTGATAGCACTCCTATTGAGAAAAATAATGACTTTCAAATAGAATGCAACCAATCTAATCAAGATATATTAGGATTGTTGGAAGATAAATCTTTTGATCCAATGTTTATAATTGATGAAATTCCTTCTTTTGAGGATTTTCCTAAGTATGATCAGTATGATGATAATTATGTTCTTCAAATTCAAGACAACTTCATAGAACAAACACTAGCTAGTTTGAAGGATGAGATCTTAGATTTTCAATTTGATGAGGATTTTCTAAAAGTTCTCTTTCTTATTTTTAAATCAAGAAAATGTTCTCCTCAAGTTAAAAAATGGTTTCTTGAGATAATTTCTGAAAATTATGAAATTGAAATCAAACTTTTTCATTCTCAAATTCAGTCATACAATTTGCGAAATCCTAAAAGTTTTTTTGAAAATATTCCTTCTCCAAAGCAAGAGGAAATTGTACTATCTTTTGACTTGCATATTGAGGATGATTATTATTTCAAACACAAGACTGAAGAAATAGTTTCAGGGATTAAAATTCAGAATACAACTGAGCAACTAGTCATTGAAGGCCTAGAAGCACAAATCATACATTATGATTTTAATGATCCTATAACAGATTATATGGAGAATCTTTTTAGCCCAAATCTGCAAACATTTTTTCTCTATAAGGATCAGATACATCAAAAGTGGTCTTTACACATCATATCATTTATTATAAAGGCACATGATCATAATATACTTCCCATTTTGATCACAAGCAGTCAAGTTATCCATTTATTTTTATAGCTACTTGATTGGCTTCATTGGCATTTTTGTATTACCTGATTCAATAAGATTTTTAGTAGATTAGAGTAGGTAGATGAGTGCCAATAAGCTTATAATTTTGAGCATATTTTTTAGTTTTTTTTTTTTTTTTTCAACTAGTTTTTCATTAAGATTTAAAGCCAAGGATGAGGTCCTAAAGATTTTTAAGATCTATAAGTTGGTTTGAAAATTGTTGTGTGTTCTTTTAGCTTCAAATTAGATTTCAGTTTATAGAAAAAGGAATATATTCGGCTCAATATTTTCAGCCACAGAAAATGCATGTTTGGGATTGGCCCAATAGATCAAGCTACTAGTCAACGGTGTTCTTGACATCTCACAAGGAAATGCCATCCCCAAATGAAGCCGATGTTAGTGACATATAAATATATGGTTCATAATTTTGACTTGACTGATGTTAGTCTTGTAAATATGTACAAAATTTGCTTTCTGCAAGTTATTTTCCCATATTTTGTAAAAAAAATAAAAAATCAAAATCAAAAAGAGGGTAAAAAGTCCTAAAAGAAAAATCAAAGGACTTAGAAAAAATAAGATACCCCAAAGAAAAAAAGAAAAAAATAAATAAAACATGAAAGTGTGCAAGTCTAATTGCCACTACTTTTAATTTTTCCAAGTTGATTATGGCAGAGTGTCGATAAATGCCATAATCTATGATGAGTTGAACAATCTAATATTGACTTGTCACCTTTCAATTTCAAATGTTGTAGATAGTGAATAAAGAATTGTCACACAGTTTAATCATGAAAATTCAGTAGCTAGGTAGAGAATAAAAGAATCCAAAAGTTTAATCTGGACTCTTGGAGGAAATAAGTTAGAATTATATATTTTTACTTCTTTAAAAAAAGAATAAATGTTTTGAAGGATGCTAGCTCAAATGCACCAGATTAAAATAGAAGGAAAAAATGTTAGAAGATAATGACTGGGTAGGTAGAAGAAAGTGGGAGACATCAATGTAAATATATTTCACCGGGCTACAAATAACTAATTTCCCCTCCTCATAGCAATTTGATATTCAAGACTATCAGTCAAAGAGGCTCAAGGCATTTCCTTGACTTCTGTTGGGACCGTACCCAAGGCTCAAAGACTAATTAGTTGAAAATGTTAAGTTTCTATATTAATCCTAGAAATTTTCATCATTTACCCCTTCATGCACTCATCACCATTTTACTTCATAAGTAAGAACTCTTTTCTTACTTAAATGTTACATAAATACCCATTTGATTAACCTCCTCCATTTTTACAAGGCATAAAACCCTCAAAAACATGATATACTAAGTAAAAAGTGAATGAGTTATGAAAATAAAGCTTTACTCTAATTTTCACTTTCCTTAGTTTTATTTATGAATTTTGAGTATTCATTGTCCCTTTTCATATTAACACTTAACATATTTTATTAACTCCCTATCAAATAACTAGTCCTATTAATATAACTTCTTTTATTTAATAACCCAAAAACCCCCTTAATATATGCTTTTGTGTCAAAGATATTAAACACATGTTGAAAAACATCCTGAAATTACCCCTTTGACACAAACTACCCATAAAAAATATTCCCGCTCCCCTATAGTTTTAGAGTTTGAAAATAAATCGAAAACTATATAATATAATAAAATACAAAGGAAAAGTTATCGGAATGTGATGTATCGAAACAAAAATAAAAAAAGCCTTTATCGATGTTTTATGTATTTTCTTTTAAACCAAAACCTCCACATAATACATTCACCTTCCCTCCCGCACAAGCTTTACCCAAGGTTAACATTTTAACCTCACCCCTTCCCCCCGATATATATCCCCTTACCATAATATTAAACCTTGGTTAATTATTTAAACTCACCCCATTCTATGTATAAACTCCTTTTATACATAAAAACCATCAAATAACCCAATGTCCTCGCGCTCATCCGCAACCCTCTGATCAATCTTATCTCATTAATCTAATGGTCTAAATTGAATGCGATAGACCTTACCTTGCCCCACCATTCCCCATCGCATTAAAGCATGACCATCGATATTCTCTTATCAAATCAATGGCACATATCAAAAACCCGGTCCCACCTTGTTTCCCCGCAACTTCCTAATGCATCTCAGCTGTTCGCATCGCTCAATCAAATCCAACGGCATGGATCTCATATCGCATTACAAAAGTTATCGGGCGAAGTGTGTCAAAAATTTTGCGATAAAATTTGTTTCCCGAAACCATCATATGCTACATGTCGCAATTATACTAGATCGCATTGCAAAAGCAAAAAACCGTTTACCACCCAGAAGCAATGTGATAACCACTAATGGTTTCGCCTTCAAATACGAAAACCGCTCCCGCCATTAATTTTGATCTATAGTAAATGTTATGTGTATTGATAAGACTTAAGGTTTCAACCTTAGTTTTTATTATTTGCATATCATTTGCGCCTTCTACCTTCAGAAAACTACTCCGGACACCATTGCCGAGCCTATGTTGACGAATGTATAAGCCCTGAAGCTGAACTTTACCACTATCAAATATCCAGTTTAAACTGAAGATACCCTGTTGACATAACAAAGCACATTTTTTTGGCTCCAACCAATCAAAAGAAGTCCAAATTCGACCACAAAAGCTTTAGAAACCCTTTCAAAGCATCAAAATACCTGCGAATTAAGGAAGCTTTAATTCATCTGTAAACCCCTTTAAAGCCAAAATCCTCATTTTGAAATCTCTTTTTGAAAACAAATCCCGAACACAGATTGATTAAAAGACTTATTTTCCACATTTGTACCATTTAGGAAACCTTGTTTCCTTTCTTAGCCCAGTTTTCATCTCTCAGAAGCCTAATTTGAGCAAATAGAACTCAAAAGAGATTATCCTTAGCCATATTTTCTCAATTATTCCTCTGTTAAAATAAAATATTCCTGCAAATAGTTTAAACTTGCAGAAGTAAACCTAAAAATGCCTAAAAAATAGAGTTAAACCTCCACAGACTGATCTCATTCCACATGTCTTTCAAAAGCCTTCAATCACCTCCCTACAGACCTGGATTTCATTAACAAATTGTTTGATTTTGCAGGTTATCATCAGAATATGGATTTGGGCCAACAGTTTCAATACTAGTTGAAAAAATTGTTTGCTCCAAATCCTCAAATTTTAATTCAAAAGCTTCATTCAACAAATAGTTTGTATACAAAGAAAGAATAAAATCAAGTCATATAAACATCAGAATGATGAAATGCGCACAGTGAATGGTAAAATTGAAATGATAATTCATAGGGACAGTTAAAGAGTATCAGTGGTTAAAGTGTATCAGGTAAAAGTCAGAGTGAAAGTTTAAACAAAGTTACAGAGCAGTCAAGGTAAAATAGTAAAAGTAAAAACAAAGGCAGTAAATGGTAGAAAGAGATGAAAATAATTTCACCAACAATGAATTTTATCCAAAGTGAAAGTAAAACAGTTAAAAGAAAAAAAAGGTGAAAAGATGAAAACATAACAAGAAGGAACATTTTTGCAGAAATTTCATGTATAAGTCATTGTTTTTCAGAAAATATTGTGACCAATCCAGGATGAATTTTGTAAAACGGAAAGAGATTTATTTTCTCAAGATGTCTAGCTACAAAAACCTCTCTCACTTTTCTAACAGTCATTATGGATTGGGAAATATTAAAAAATATGTGAAAGCTCTCTTTGCAGAAAATTCCTGTTAAGTCATCATTTTCCAGAGAATATTTTGGCCAATAAGAAATACATATAACAAAATTGGAGTTTTTTGTTCCTAAGAGACCCATATAGAAAAACCTATCTCACTTTTGGCACAACTATTACAGAATGAAATATACATGCGCATCTTTACAGCCTATTTTGCAGACTCTATAAAACTTTGTTTTACACATCCCTTTTCAAAGCCTATTTTGGACAGCTGGAGCATAATTTTAAGGAACTAAAAGAGGTTTATCTCAAAAAAATATTTATATAAAATAACCTCTTTTATGTTTTACATATCTATTTCTAATTCAGAAATAAAAAGATATCATTGGACCCAAAGTTTGCAGAATTGCTGGAGCAGAATGCACAAAGAAAGGAAATAGTTAGTGACTTAGATGCCTCATCATCAACTAAGAGTTGAGATCAAATTAGAATTCTCTTCTTATTCATCATATATCCATGAGTATAGTTCCAAATAGGTTCATTAATTTTGAGTGTCCTTTTATTAAGTTCTATTTATGTAAAACAATTTGAGATATTTTGTAAACTAATCTTGATATTTTTCAAGATATTTTAGTTTAGAATTTGTATAAATACTTCACTCTTTGAAGTATTTTGGGTGGAATAAATTTTTTTGAGATTATTATAGATATTTTTTGCTGGTGCTTTGGAGGCTAATGTGGTGATTGCATAGTATCAGACTAGAATACAGCTGACTGAACTTCATAACTCAGGATTCTTGCGATAAATTAATGAGTAAAGTGATTTCTTTATGTCATTGTTTCATTTTCTAAAGTTCCATTCAATTTCATATATGTGTTCAAATATGAATGATTAATTAGGAGTATTAGTTCAGGATAAGTGTTAAAAAACTCCCTGTCTTAACTAAGTAATCATTTCAATATTTTATGTTGATTTCCGAACCTAGGAATTCTTAGTTTCTCCTGAGTCCCGTTTGACCTCTGCCTCCTCTTCCTTATTTATGGATTAAAGGATCCTTCACTTCCCTTTATCCCAAAAGCAAGCCATCCCATCCAATCAAACTATTCAAATATCTGAGGGTTATCTACCTTGCCCTAAGTATATTAGCATCCTTTTAGCCTTGCCTTTTAGTCTTTCTTACTACATTTGACCCCATAGCCCAATGGACTAGTATATCCCTTTTTAATTTTTCTCCAAGTAATCTTATTCCCACCAATATTTTCAAAAAAAACAACTGCCCAATCATACCTAGCCTTAAACTCAATTCTAAAAAAGAATTAAATCATAAGGAGAGATCCCTCTCTAATATTTAGGAAGGCTAGATCCTGAAATCTAAAAAGAGGTTCTTGGTTACCCCTGCTTTTCTTTAACTTTAAGCCAAAATACCATGACCTAAGAATTACTAGGGTGATAACAGGTCTAGTAACAAATGAGACCAAATCAAGAAAAATCTCCTAGCTTAAATCAGAATGACATGAGAGAGGAAGATGGCCTACCTCACTCCTATGTGGTCACTCCTAGCTTCAATGTTAATATATATATCCTTACTTACAAGCTCACTCCTCACTATTCATTGCGCACAAATACCTACAAGATATATCAAACAAAGAAAAACAAAAAAAAACATAGTAGATTTCATTATAATGTAAACCATATGACATATCAAGGAGCATCATACTAAGTAAGTAATCATTGAAAAGATTATGGAAAGTAAAAAATTCTTTGTATTATTGATAAATAAAATATGGAAGCATGCAACTAGTGCATTGATGTTGGAATCCTCCTTCGGGACAAGTTTCCAAATCCTAGCCAAAGACTTCAAGCAGTGCTTCTCCTTAGAATTTTAGCATCATTTAGGCACATTCGAGCACCAAAAAGGAAACCAGCAATGACCAACCATTTGGAGAAAGTATGGTATTCATTTATAGGGAAGTTAAAGAACTTAAGGATCCATAAAAGAGGGAGGAAGGTCCACATAATAAGGGGGGAATACTTAAATGTAGGATCAAGGACTCAAAATGGGAGAACTCGACCCAATCCTCAACTAATTGATACCAGAATTTCATTCTCGGGGCTTCTAGTAGATGGAGCTTCTGCTCCATTTTTGGAGAACCTTCCTAAAGAGGACCAATGCAAATTTTTACTTTAATTCCCACATTTTCAGCGATGTTCACATGTTATGCACAGGGTGAAAAGTGCTAGAGCATGGAGGAGATAATTGCACTAGGTTGTAAATTAGGGATTTCACAAATTTTCTCCAGAATTTTTGTAATACATCAATTCTCCATCTCTTCAAGGATTTTTTGAGCATGTCATTCATGGTGAACATGTTTTCACAGCTTTTGTCTCTTTGCGAAATTTTTGGAATGAGTGACACAAAGGACGACACTTCAGGTATGGAATATGGAATGCGACAAAATATTGTGTAACAGATGCCCCATAAAGCATGAAATAAAAACAAGAAGTGATAGTTGAAGTGCTTTATCAGTCAAGGAAAGGACTTGGGAAAAACGTCGTCAGGAGACCTACAAATAAAACATAGTACAATATATATGACATCTTTGATGAAAACATGCCTACAAAACATCTCTAAATAGGCATCGAACAATACATGAACCCATGACATGGACGCAACCATCTGAATAAAAATGATCATAAGTGTGGATCCATGGCATGGGCACATCCATCCGTATAAAAAGGATTAGGTGTACAATCATGAATACTCCGAATAGCTGGATTTATTAGATGAAATCCAGGGAATCCATCTCTATCTCGACCCATAAAAATTACGAATCTAACCATGTGAATAGATGTGCTGATGTTGAACATGGTAGAAACCACCTAATTACCGCTCGATGAGGTAAACCATTAACAGGCACGAGAGAAACCACCAATAATGATGATGGCCCTCAAGATATGACAGTACAATCCACAAGTGTGTATAAGAGAGGTGAATTTGAACACTTGTAGAATCTTTTGATTGAATTCCAATGATGTGAACCTATCATCGAATGTGATGAAATTGTCATTGAGGCATGCAAGCTCCAAGGTACTGAAAGGGATTTTCTATATCAACTTCCTAGATAATGAGTTGATGTTGATAGGTAGCAATCCATCGAAGGAGGGCCATAATGTTTCCCACATAATTGACATGAAACATAGCATTTCTCAAGGTAGATAAGAACGATTCAAGATTATTTCATAGAGGGTTAGATAAGTATAAGAGGTTTTACTTTTGTAGATAGGACTTCTCTTGAACATATCGGCGACATAATTCCAGAGTTTGGCAGCATTTGAATCAGAATGGGATCAAAGGTCATGATGACAAGAGGAAGTGATCGAATGGGATAAAAATGGATTTCCCAAGCCCATAAAGGAAAGTGATGAAGAGAGGAATCCCAAACCCAACACAAAATTTAGATGAGTGTCATGTTCAAGAGTGACATGTTGCCTTTAATACAGAATAAAATACATGTTTACTTCCATTTTTCCCCACTATTTCTAGTGAGTACCTCTTTATTTTCTATAGAAATCTTGAAGAGGATACCATATTATTAGTGTATAAGTTCACCCTTCGGATGAATCCATCCTATTAATTTTAACGAGCCCTAGGAAGGAGTAGCTTGGTCTTTTCATGGTTACAAGTCCATCACTGTTTAATTTTAACGAGTCCAGTGAAGGTAAAACTCATCATATTTTTCATGTTTAGAGAGTTTGAAAAAGAGACAAAAAGGAAACTCCAAATATCCATTTTGATAGATAGTCCCTCAAATCCAAAAAGGCAGAAAACAATATTCAAGAGAACCTCTTAGTCATGTTTGACTAAGTTATTCATTTTTCGTAATTATTCAACCTTAACCCGAAAAATGGGTAAATGTGAACTGAGACAACATCATTTAATTTATTTTAACAAGCTCGAAATGACAATTTCTCGACAATATTTTCATATTTTTAGAGTCATAAAAGAGCTTAAAGATGACTCCTCCTGGAGGAACGAGTGGTATAAAATGTAGAAATTTATTATGGTGATGATGGAACTGATCAAAACACACAAAGGTCAAGAGGTTGGCTAACAAGACCACTCATCACAGCGATTCCCTGGGAAAGGGTAAAACAATCAAGTGAGAGTGTATGATTGGCCAAACAAATGATGACGATGGAATGAGAAAACCAAGGTTCATCTGGCAGAAGAGGAAGATAAAATGGAAATCATGAGAGCTAAAATGGAAGTGGTTTTATTTTTATAGAAGCTTGAAACATAAGAAACTATGCTTTAAATTGGTTTCATCTTTTCACAAGCTTGAAAATTGAGGAAAAAATATGCTTGAGAGTTGTTTCATTTTTACACAAGCTTGAAAAGGAGACAAATTATTATTGAAAGTGGTTTCATTTTTACACAACCTTGAAACATAGACAACCTTTTCTTAGAAAAATTTTGCATGCCCCCAGCATAAACACTCAATTTGAGGCACATTCCCCCTTAGCTTCATTTCATTCGCCTAAGTAGACTATTGGTTACTAATAGGTGGATGGAATGAAGGTTCATTTACGAGATCAAGTGAAAGACTTGGCTGGGAATTTACAAGATCTAATCCAAGACTTGAATTGAAAGGGGGTTTGTTTCATTTTTTAATGATCTTGACACATTTAAAGAACTATTCTCATAGGTACCTAATTCATTTTTTAAGGAGGTTGACATAGTAAAATAACTATACACATAAGAACCTGTTTTATTTTTTAACAAGGTTGACACAATAAAAGAACTATCCTCTTGACACCTTGTTTCATTTTTTAACGAACTTGACACAAGACAAGGAACTATGCTCTCGGGACCTTGTTTCATTTTTTAGGGAGCTTGACACAAGAAAGGAACTCTGCTCTGGCACTATTTTCATGGTCCATAAGAGGTCATGGCTTCTAAGAGGTTCTCATCAAATGGGAGAACAATACTCTAGAAATTAGGGCCTAATTCCCCCAGTACATGATGCACTATAGCACTGACTAGATCATTAGTAGACATGGGCATGGAACGAGTTGCCACATAATTAACATGTGGCAGGGAAGATACCACTTGCATGTAATAGCCATTTAGGGATGATGGTTTATTGGGAGCCAAATTAGGACCAATGAGTGAAAGTTTATCAATGGTCACAATTATTACTTCATGCAGGGAAAACATCACACGAAAGAGAGAAGAGGTAAACACAGACAAGGAGTAAATTAAAGTCTAAAGGGCCTTGGAAAACCATCACATCTATATAGATGATATTTCCTCTGAAAGTAATATGAAAATTAGGAAGGATCCCTAACAGTTGACTAGCTCCTCTGTTAAAAACCAACAGTTTCTGGGTAACAGGTACAAGCTATAGAGAACCAAAATATTTCCAAGTAGTTGAAGAAAGAATAATAACATATATTCCTTGATCTACTATTATGCCAGGTATGGCCACATTATAGGCTTGTGTTGTGATGTAAAAGGGAACGTAAGAAGGAAGAAGATATCCTGCCAATCAACTCCAATCAAAGGAATAAGCCATACTACTTGGAGGGGGTTCCATGGGAATGGGAGAATTTCCCCTTGTGTTATGGGAGCGGGAGGATCACCCTCCTGTACCTTGGGAATGGGAGGATTTCCCTCCATTGCATGGTAATATGAATAAAAAAATTAAATTGAGTGGTATGGGGTTCACTCTCCATGGGAAAGGTATGATCAACTGAAGATGGAATCAGGTCGACTATTTTCTCAACCAATGGTTGGTCAGGAATGAAATCATAGTATTCAGTTTTGGAGAGAGTGGGATAAAATAGAGATGAATTATGATAAATCACTTGATCAACTAGCAGAGGATCAGGGGGAAGCTTCTGATAACTAGCAGGAAGACAGGGTTGACAAGTTGTAAGTTTTTCCAATACTTTCGAGGCTTTATCCATATAAGGAAAAAGGTGAATGGGATGATTCCCTTCACATAAATTTCAGGGAAATTTGACTCTACCCTTTTTCTCGTGGGCCTTATTATCACTATATGAGGGTTTGTCACCAACATGATCTCTAGAGGTTGATGAAAAGGCCAATTTTATTCAATGGACCATACTTCTAATATCTTAGGAATGTAAGGACAATCCCTAAGAAGGTGGTCATCCTTACATAAGTTGCAAGGGAATTTGAATTCTTGGGACTGAATGGAATATTTTTAAACATCAATTGCATGGGTAGAAATGGTTGCTTGGTTGCCACTTTCTTATTTTTCTTCTTCTTATTCATCCTATTATTCTTATTCTTAGCTTCCTGGTTACTAAAACCCAGACTTTCACTAATTGAAGAGGAAGAATGAGGTGAAGAAACATGATAAGTAGGCGACAGGTCAATTTTGGGATCAACATGAGGTTGACATTATTCTGGTGGAGGAAAACTTGGTTGAGAAGCATCTTGGACATTTAGAACTATGGGGGTTGAAAATAGCCAAACTATAAAACCAATGGTTAATATTGGGAGGGACAATGTTTCCATATAGGGAGCGCCAACATTTCCAAAAGAAGGAAAGGGAACATGATTCCCATCTAAGGGGATTCCTTGATTGGTAAACTCAGGAACTGTCGCCATTAGGCTCAACCTAAGATCTAATAATGATTCGTGAATAGGTAAGATGTTATTCTATGGGAAATTTATTTTATAAATTAACAAAAAAAGAAATCAAAAAATGGATAAGCTAGGAAAAATGGTTTACCAAGTAGTTGTGAACCACATAATACCTCCTGGAAAACCAAGAAGTATGACAGCTAATCTCCTTGAATTTTTTTCTCGGTGTATCACATTTAAAAGGCGATCAACTCAGTTACCTATGGCAGGATAAAAACCTAGTCGGTACTCCCAAAATATACGTGATGGTACATGGGAGTGACAATCTATAGTAGTGTTTTCTGATGCATAAACATTTGATCAGAGAATTCCTATATGCGTTCATACGTGGAGCGACTCCGATATACTCGAGACAACTAGAGAACAATCCTATATACATTTTTACATGGAACAAGATATCACCCTGGGGATGCAACGCATGAATTTAGTGACAAATCTCATGCTTAACGATGTCGGAACATGTCTCTAGCCTAGACCTCTAATTTTTTTGCATTAATTTCCAAATTCTCCTTAGGTTAATTGAGGTTAATTGAGGTTAATTTTAATGTTGATCTTGAATTAAGTTTCAATTTTTGGGGCTCAAAGCGATGTCACCTGAATGCCTAAGATGCATTGAATATGAGAAAAGGAAATTTTTCATTCAATGAAAGCTAAAATAATAAGGAAATACATTTCAAACAATGATGCATCAAACAAACATGCAACAAGCTAAATTACCTTAACTAGTTTTTCATTTTTCACTTTTCCAAATGAAATTCCCAAAAGTAAATAGATGATTTTCACTTTCACTTTCCCAAATGCAGCTTTTCAAAAGTAAAAATATTTTCACTTTTACTAACATTCACTTATATGAACATTCACTTTCTTTTCATTTTGAATGATCTAGTGTGCCTAAATTCACTTCTTTAGTTTTCAATTGCCGAAGAATGTGATCTATTTTCAATAATGAATTTCAAAAATAACTTCTCCATGCAAGTAATCTAATGCACTTAAATGAAAATTAAATTTTTGAAATGAAAACTAACTAAATGCAAAATTCAATCTATTATGAATGCAAAAGAACTACCACTATTCTATTGTCCAAAAAGCAGTATTTTCCCAATCATACAAGAAATAAACAAACACTTTCAATCTACTCAACACATGGAAGACTCAATCAAAAATACCAATTTACCACTTCAAGAACATGATTTTTTTTTCATTACACCAAGAAACTAAAAGCAACCGATTAAAACTTGATGTAGAGAAAGCAGAGAAAAATCCTTCAGGATCAAAACACACTAGATTTTCCAACAGAGACCCTAAAAATCTCCACATTCTAAGACCAACGAGGACTTCTAGCTAGCCCTAGAGGTCTGTAGCACGAATGTTTTAGATAATAAAAGAAAAGCGATGGCATCACAACTATCACTGATAGGAAGCATTCTGATGGAGGTAAATAGGAGAAAAAAAATAAAAAATATAGATCTGATATCGTAGGACGCCTTCAAAGTAGAGTACATATTGAAAATCAATCCAAAAAAAGGGTCATTCAATGGTTGGCAAAACTAAACAAGAAGTAAAAATACAAAAGAACGACTAAGAATTCTATAGCCTCCCCAATGGAGTCACCATTTTGTTATCTAGGAAATACCTTCTATGGATACAAAGTGGTCAAACTAGACCAATGAGTGGGTCTAGTAAAAAACGAGGCAAAAGCAAGAAAACTCTCCTAACTTAAATAATAATGACATGAGAAAGGAAGATGGCCTTATGCACTCCTGTGTGGTTACTTTTTTATGCTAATCCCAATCCCCTCACTTCCAAGATTGCTCCTCGCTATTCCTTGTGCACAAATACATGTAAGAGAGTTCAAACAATGACAAAAGAAGAGGGCATACTATATTTCATTCTAATATAAACCATATGACAGATCAAGGAGCATCATGCTAAGCAAGTAATCATTGACAAGCTTATGGAAAGTAAAACATGATTTTTATTATTGATAAATCAAAGAGGGAAGCATACAATTGATGCCTTGATGTTGGAAGTTGCCTTTGGGACAAGTTTCTAAATCCAAGCCAAAGACTTTAATAACTACTTCTCCTTAGAATTTTGGAAGAATTTAGGCACATTCAAACACTAGAAAAGAAACCAGCAATTACCAACTATTTGGGGAAAGCGTGGTATTAATTTATAGGAAAGTTGAAGAAGTTAAGGATCCATAAAAGAGAAAGGAAGGTCCACATCTTAAGGGGAAAATCCTTAAAGGTAGGATCAGGGAATCAAAATGGGAGAACTCGATCAAATCCTCAGCCAACTAATACCATACTTTCATTCTCAAGGGTTCTAATAGACGAACTGATACCATTTTTGGAGAACCTGCGTAAAGAGGACCAACGTGAATTTTTACTTTAATTCCCACACTACAACGTCTTTCATAGGTTATGCATAGGGTGAAGTGCTAAGCCATGGAGGAGAGGACCGTGCTGGGGTTGCAAATTAGGGTTTTCGTAAGTTTTCTCTAGAATTTCTTTAATACATCCATTATCCATCTATTCAGGGATGCTTTGACCATTTCATTCATGGTGAACATGCTTTCACATGTTTTGTCGCTTTGCGACATTTGTGGCATGAGTGACACAAAGGACGACACTTAAAGTATGGAGTATGGAATGTGACAAAATATTGTGTAACAACATTTGTTGGAGCGGGGTCCCCTGAGGCACAAGTTTCAAAGCTCCATTTTGGGTAATGTTATATGTGCGTGCTACACAAAGGGATTCAAAGGAATTTGGGATGGTCAAAGTCCCCTATTTTTGTGTAAATAAACTTAAATGTAAACTGTGGGGCTAAAACCATGGTTTGAGACCATAGTATCAGCGCGCTAGGCGCATATAAATAGATAGAAGACATCTAAGATAAGTAGTGGATGATTGTGAAAGATAGTTTATGATTTTTCTCACAAATAGTTTGTAAGAATAACGTTAGGTTAGGGTTGGGTAAAAGGTTCTTGCTCGCTATATGCGCGGAGACCTAGTCCTGGCTGTGTGCAGACTCCGCTGGTTATGTGCGTGGAAGGGTTTTTGTAAGGGTTTGATAAGGGTTGTTGTGTAAGGAATATTGATGTACTTAATGATATATCTGGAGATAATATAAGTAACTGTTTTGGAAAACCTCTTATGTTATGCATCTGTGTTTTTTATTGTTATGCTTTGTTGATATCGCATTGTTCTAAGATTCTTATTATCTATTGCATAAGATATTTGGATAGCTTATGATTAAATACTGATACATAATATATTTTTTTAATTCTTTGATGTGTTGTGACTTGGATCAGATACTGTTATGTTTGTCTGCGCCAAAGTAATAGTGATTCTGTGGTATTCTGTTAACATTTGCGAAGTCTCTATTACCGAGGACCACTCATTACTTTCTCCCTCAAGGTGTGGAAACCTGGTTCCAACACCCCCCCATACCACTTCGGGTGATATTTTGGTTTGTGCAAGCAGATCACTACCGAAAGGGCCAGTAGTTGGAGGGTTTGTTGGTTTATCCATAAACTCTGAAACTGGGTCAGGACCCCTCAAGCCAATAAATGGTTCCGTTCTCGGGACCGAGATCATCATTTTGAGGGATATTTGACATTTTGGCATCCCTCGTGAAACGAATTACAAGATTGGCTAGATAGAAATATCCTGGAATTTTCTCTTCAAGAGAGTAAGAGCAATAAGCTATCTAATAAATAGTGGGATGGAAAATATATTTATACAGAAGTGCATGAAATTTTATTTATTTCCTTTTCATACGAGCTTCAGGAGTGGTTGTCGCGCTTAGTTGAATTCCATTGTTGTATAAGAGATGACCCAATCACTGAGTGGACCTCTGAATTTATCCAAAAGGTAGAGATATTTGATAATAAGATCACTTGCGTGGTAGATCATTGGATTGACTGGCTCTTGGGCAGCTTTGTGACTGAATTTTCCATTGATCTGTTTGTGTCCTACTCTGAAGCAGAGAGAATATCTCTCAAAGGCCCTAGAGGTAGGTTTCTATGCTCATTCAAATTGTCGTTGAAGATGCTATTGTGTGAAAGTGGTTTTCTGTGTGAAGATGCTGCTTGAATGCATCATAAGGGTTCAGCTACACATAGTAGCAAAATTTACAATGAAGATTCTGAAGAAGTCCCTTATAGCCCTCTAAAGATTAGATATGATAGTGAGCCTGAACCAAAAACCACTAGCTCAAGTGATTCTAACAGATAAAGATTTTTCTAGCAAAGACCTTTAAGTCTATTTCCTATCCCATGCACTCAACTTATGTCATTGCACCAAAGAATGTCTACCCTACCACGCAATCCATCTCCTCCTCCTCTCCTAGAAGTAGCAATGGAAACGTCAATGAAACTACTTAATTTCAAGGGTATAGATAATTAGGACACTGAACACTTCTGGTTTGTGACTGAGGTTGTCTGGCAGGCGCAGCAAGTTCACAGTAATGATATCAAGAAAGCGCAGCTCGCTACTTCCTTCTAGGATATAGCATTGGATTGGTATATGAGGTATTTTCAGGATAACCCTGATGCTACCTTGCAACATATAAATACAACACTAAAAGAGTAGTTCAAAAAGCCTAAATCATACTCACAGTCGGTAATTGAGATGAAAGATATCCACCATGAGGTTAATGAGTCTATATGGGAAGCAGACCAATGGTTGAAGTGTGTCATCAGGGATGGATGGTTTATCATTGATGATGCTCAACATAAAGAATGGTTCATTTCTATGTTTCTCCCCCATATGCGCTAGCCATTAGGGCCAAAAAAAATTTCCACATTAGCTAAGGTTGTAGAGGCCCCAATGAAATTAGAAGCTACACCAACACCTATTGTGGTTAGGACTCAACAAATATAAAATCAACTGGAAGCCATGCACTTGGAACTTCAAATCTTGCACAACGATAAGGGAAATGAAGCATGCACAAAGATCTGAAGTATAAAATGAAAAGCTTCCAGACATCATAAGGATCAGTGTCATGTTTTCACTAATTATTTGAATTCTGGAGGTCCAAGCCCCTTGAAGAGCCATTTTTGGTGTACATTGTTTCAGGTTTTTGGATTGCATGACATAGATTCTTGTCCAAGGATTGGGAAGTATCAGCCTAACCTAAAGTAGTTTTTTTGCAGGTTTTGTTCGTCATTAGGACATGATGAGCAACACTGTCGCACCTATGATATGATGATGGATAAATATAAAATATATAGGGTATAGGCTGAGTCCTTCTCACCAGCATCCTCTTCTAGGGATGGAGGATCTCTAGGTAGAGGAAGAGGTCGAGGAGGTGGGTCAACTGGTCAAGGAAGAGGACAAGTCATTTTTTATAATTGTAGAGATGTTATCCATTATGTGCATGATTATCTGAATCCTACGTGCTAGTCTTGCAGGTATTGTAGGCAACTTGATCATGTGCATGAATATTTCCCTATCTTAATTGCTAAGATGCAGGAAAGAAAGACGCAGAACCCAACAAAAAATATGCAAATGGTGCACGTTGAACCCCATGGGGAGGTTCCAAGTGTGAATTTAGTAACCAGGAGCGGCGTAGCTACCAATGAAGATCAGGAAAATAAATCAGCTACAGGTGTCTAGATCCATAAGGCACAAGAGCATAAAATAGGATTTGATATTCAGTGTGAAAAATAAATTGTTATTGAGTCACGGAAAGAATTCACCAAGGGTGGTGTATGAACATCAAGTAGACTGTTGCAAGGCACTGGAGGAGATGAAGAGAATAAACCCTTCCTAAAGGCATGTATGAAATCACTGCACAACAGGAAGGTAGTGGAAAATATGCAAGCTTTCATAGATAATTATGCAGAGAAGGGACCACCAATGATATAACAACACGTCGTAAATAAAATCTACAAAAACAAGAAAAGAACATGTAGAGATAAGTGCCTGGCCATGCAGATAGGATCGTATGAGATGGAATAGGTAATTCTTGATCTAGGGTCAGATGCTATTTTTCTACAAAAATAGACACGGTAATGCATGGGTGAACCCAAGCTGGAATGGTCCACAATCCAACTACGCATGGCCAATCAGTGGAAGATCATTCCTCTTGGGTGGTTTCCTCAAGTCGTATTCAGTATTGAGGGTGTTAACATGAAAGCTGACTTTGAAGTGATAGATATTGTGGATGATACAGATCCCTATCCTGAGCTATTGGGATTGTATTGGGCTATTGACATAGATGGTTTCATAGACTTGAAGAAAATAAGGATGGAGTTTGATAATAATTGAGTCTAAGTTATCATCACTCTAGACCCTGTTGAAGGACACTGATATCCGGAGCCTGTGCACGTTGGGGACGATGGTGACAAAATTTATAAGTTGATCTTGCGCAAAGAGGATTGGCTTAACCCAAAAGAAAATGGAAGTCTTAAGTGGGAGAAGGAAAGCTCTTTTTTTTTTCAGATTTTAATGAGGAGTTCAAGAATTGGCAGAACCGATTGCATGAGGTTTCTGCGCTACGCTGTAATTGTGTGACTAGACACCTACGATGTATAAAGAAATCTACCACACTATGATGGATAAAGAAATCTACCACACTATGACAGTGGAAGCTGTTAGCCATCAGTAAATTTTGTTATAGAAAATGATGGATAAATATGTTCTTAAGCCTTCAAGAGATTATTTTCATAGAAAACTACTCATTATTGAAGCCTTTCAGGTGTCTTCTGACTTGGGAGTAATATTCACTGCTGTTTCCTTCAAAAGAGCATTCAAAGAAGTCATGTTGATATCCAAAGAAAAGTTGTTATAGAGCCATTTTCCATCATTCCATAAATTAATTTTTATCCACTTTTCATCCATGTTTACCTATCCTAATCACTCATTTTTTCCTCCAAAAAGGCCCCTTTTCCCTTTGTTTTTCCTCATTCTCCCATTAAAAACCCCTTCGTTAACTCTATCACAACCTAAAAAAGCTCAAAAAATCCCTCTTTCAGCCTAAAAAACCAACTTTCTCATATAAACAAGTTTAAGTCCCCGCGGGCTTAGTTCTCAGCTCCTTCCTCCATATAACCGTGGACCCACGACCATCAGCTATAGGCGTTTAGCCCCTTTCTCGCTATCGAAGGTCGCTCCATCCCCTTTTCCCTTTTTATATTCATTTTTCTTCCCACACAATGGTTTCACCTCCGATTTGATCTCCATTGTGGATCTCATAGATCCAATGGCCAGTGGTGGATCCCTCCATCACATCGGCATTCCCCATTGCATCGCTCCCCACTCCATCAGCGTTTCTACTTCCCTTGCCCCCTGATCCTCTTCACCATCGATGAGAGATCTGCCGAGTAAATATCCACTGTCCAATCATTATCCTGATCCGACGGTCCTCTGCCCATCGCTCTGACCTTTCCCATTGGCATCATCCATCACAAATTCCAAATGCCTTTGACTCCAGACCCTTTACCCCACCGATGGTCGATATTCGGATATTATCGTAGCTGTCCATTCCCTCAAAGATCTGATGGTCATCACATCCATCGCATCATCGCTCCATCGCGGATCGCAACTTCCTATTTCTTCCTCCCTGGACCCTCTTCCCCACCGATTGCCAATCCTGCGATGCATCCTCTGCGGTCTATCTCCCAGATCCAATAGCCCAGAAGCACTTTCACTCCCTCCCACTTCCACCTTTGTTTTCCCTTTATATATTCACCCATACATGGATTATAACCCTTTATCAATATAAACCATGACGCGCATTGGTTACCCAACCTCAAGCCTCCTCGCTACATGAAAAATTAGCCCTTGTCACCCTGGCCCCACCATATTTTTTTCCCGCACATCTTTGCTATTTTTCGCGCTCGCTTATAACCGTATATATGCCCCCCCCCCCCCCCAGATCGAATGGTCTAAAAAAAATTTCGTGCTTATTTCAAAAATAGAATTGATCACCCGTTTTCAACGCGAAATGGGCAGTTTTTAGGAGCATACGTGTCAGCCACTGGACCATATCGCATTTGATCAGTCCCAAACCACTTACCGCCTGCACCCCACGCAAAAACCGCTACCGGTTTTCTAATACCGCTTTTCCAAATCTTCGTGCCATAATTAATTTTGAACCCTGGTTTGTCTCCGTCATGGTTAAACCCTTCCCCGCTACATTCACCATGCCTCCTCTGCACTACTCTTCCACCTCCACCAAATCCCTCTGAAGAAATTTTATCCCCCATCACAGGTTTTATTTTAACATTTTTTCTTCGTGTGCAGGTTTAATGGTGGATTAATCCACAAGTCTCCCACATCCAAGGAAATGGTGGCAAAGGGGCCAAAGGGTCGAATTTCAAATCTTAATCAAATTTTTTATGGACATGATGACACAACAAACCCTCCGGCGCAGCCACCTGTACAATTAGTGAAAGTTGAAGGTCAAAGCATAAATCCAACGATCAAAGGCTTAACCAAAAAAGTTAAGGATGAAGACACAAGCACAATTTAAAGCTAAAAATCAGTGTTTGAAGAGATAAAGTCAAAGACAAATCAACAAGAAACGACTTGAGAATGCTAGATCATCAAAGTATTTATTTCTCCAAAGGACACCTATATTCTACCTTTTCTCTCAAGACACCGTGACAACCATCCTGATGGAAGAATCTCTTTACAAATTTCAGAACAATTATTGCATAGTCATGGGGCTACAAAACCTGAAATATGACAGTCACTTGTTTCAGGAGTCAAAAAAATTACTTCAGACCAAGATTTCTCCAAAGAACACACTTCAGAGTTATTACCATGCCTACTAGATATGCATAAAAATAGGAAGAACTACCAAAATGGTACAATCAGTTAATGCAACAGTCATTAAGTAGAATGGGCATCCGAATAATTCTCCCACTCTGTCTTAATTAATATTTACTACCATTTTTGCAACACTCTTCCTCTTTGCACCTATAAGTATTCACAGAAAATTCATTGTAATGGTTGGAAAATTTTTAACTCTTTGAACTGTTATTGAGTAAGAGTTATTGAGTAGTTGTAATATAGTAGGCTGGGAAGAGAAGAATTTTTACTGTAAAAGCTATTGGACTCAAATTTTGTAACTGGTTTTGCACATCAATATACAAGCAGATTCACTGGATCCTGATCTAAATCATTGGTGATGTTATTTTCACTGTAATTGTTATTTTCCTTATGTTTCCACTGTGTTCATATTCTCTGATAAAGAATAGCAAATATAGAGTAGGATTTACTGTGAAGTACCCTATCTCTCACTGATTAAGCTTTATCTTTATGTTTTCTTCTAAATGTATATTTGGGGATGATTTCAATAGAGTATAACCAGTCAAAGATGTTGGTGAGCCCATGTTTTTGCTGAGTAGAACTTGAGATGTTTTTCGTGAATGTTATTTTCACTGCATTCTAAGTAGAGTCCTAATCAAGGAAGTTTATGGTTAGCCCTGTCCCTTGTTTAGTCTTAAACAACTGTTTTGAATATTTCCCATAAAGGTATTCTGAAAGAAAGTTAGTTTAAAAGTCCTTACTTGATCTTAGGATACTTTTTATGTTTATCTTCAATGTTTTCTTGAGAATATGTCAAAAGCAGGATAGGTTAAAAGTCCTTACCTGATCTTAGGCTGCCCTTTGTTTTCTTACATGTTTTCTCCTTTCGCTATACTTCTTAATGTTCCATACCACAAACTCAACTTAAAATATCTTCTGATATAGATGACTTTCCCTTTGAAAACCCTTGAATAGTTACTGCGCAAGTAAACCCTTTTATGACTCCATAGCCCAATGGTTTAGCACTGTTTTTTGACCTATCTTCCCATGCTGAAACATCCTTCCACTTATTTCCTCCTTCACTTCACATGACCTTCTCATTTAATGATTCCCAACCAAAAATGAACAAACCAATCCCTTGTATTTCATTACTAGCCTAATATCATATCACAAGCCTTAAAGATATATCCTTTTGAAAACATATATAGAGAGATACCTCTCTGAATCTAGGAGGGCTAGATCCTAGGATTCCAAAGAGGTTCTGATGTTTCCTTGTCATTTAGTATGCCAATCTACTAAATCACAAGACCCCAACAGAAGCGACTGTGCCCAAAGTACAAAGATTTCATGCTTCGAATTTGGGGTGTGCGCTACTCCCGCCTGTTTGTGGGAGAGCCATAAGAACAACCTGTACACATGGAATGAATGTAGAAAAATGATTCAATTATGTTTTGAGCAGCCTGCTGCCCAAAAAACTGAGGTTTTTTGTGGCTGAGGTGATCCATGTAAACACCTGACTCTGTTGATGGAGGTCTGGGATATGAAGCCCAACTCTGAATGGGTTCACATGTTTATTCATACATTGGGACCGATCCATACTACTTGGTATATGGAGACGGAGCTACGTAGAGGAACTCTCAATTGGGTTACATAGATTGAAATAATACATTTTCGAGTCATGCCTTGCTAGCATATCCCATTACGGGATATTACATATGCTCATGAAAATATAGTTTCAGTTCAAATTTTCTATTAGCTAACTCGAAAGTAACATTAGTGCAAAATTCAAAGTTGTCTTAAAAAAATCCAAATACCCTTCTCCTATGAAGGTTTTATAATCTATTAATATTACAAATATAGTAAATTAAAATAAAATATCTGGAAGCAGTTCCAACAAAATGAGCTAAGAAAAAGTAAAGACAAAGATAAACAATCTATTGTAACAATAGGGTCATGAATGTGATGAAGGCTACCTTCCCATTTTATCCTAAGTCCACATATGTGTCATTGGATTTAATTAGGGGGCATGAAAAGGTTGCATATGAATTTTCCCCGTAAAGACTGCATCGCTGAGTGCCAGAAGGAGATGAGGTTTCAATTTTGAAAGACAAATCAACATAAGCCATTGACTATTGGATTTACCAATAAGTACCAATGAGTATTGAGGTTTAATTTTGATTATTTATTGATATATTTAGCATTCTTCTTTGATAAAGCTTGCCAATATTTTGTCAAAGATTTGACATCTGGAATGTGTCATGTGGGAATTATTTGATTAAATTATCCTGCAATAGGCTATCAATGATGTATTCAGTGAGATTGGAGGCAAGGTTTTTGGCTCTGATAACTACCATTTCTTTTTGTTTGATCTTCATTTCCCAATTGCTGAAAACAATATCTTTTTGAGATTATAAAATATGGGGATGATTGGCTGCTCTCCCCTCAGTACTGTCTGGCCAATCGATATGCTGAGAAATATTTTCATCAACTTCTTCATAAAATTTCCTTAGATCGGACAATTTTTTAATCAAAGAATCACTGTTTTTGCATAAATCATCAATCATAGTGAATTTTTGACAATATATGACTTGTTTTTTAGGGAGGATTTTATTGACTTCTTGTACTTCCTTTTCAAATTCATTGATATTTGGATTATCTTTCAACTGGTTTATTCTTTCTTGCATCTATTGTATTTGAGAATCTTTAGCTTTCAGATTGGATTCAAATTGGAGTTTCATATCATCGAAAATATTTTTTATTTCATCTGACCTTACTTGCCATTTCTATACAAGCACCTAATTTCATTTTGAATAGTCTGCTCCAGTTGAACAATATTTTATTCCTTTTCTTTAAGAAGCAGTTGAATTTTTGCCGCTTTATCAATATTTTCACTTGCATAAGTCCCTGCAAACTGCGAAATCTTGTTTAGATTATCATCTGGAGTTGATTGAGCTCCTTGCCAGAGAACTTGAAAAGGAGTTTCACCTGGGACTAACTCCTAGGTCTCATCTAGCTTTCTATTTTTCCTTTGTCTGCCTACAACTGATTTGTATTTAGGATTTTAAAACACGTAAAAAGGAGGAATTTATTCAATCCTTAGAATGACTTCTGATAAAGGAAATATTGGGATAATTTCCATATGACCAGTGATACTAACTTTCTTGGGAGCCTCAAAAGTGAAAGAATTCATACCATTAGTTACTGGAGTCTATGTTGATTCTTTGTGGACTAGAGTTTTTAACTCCTGCGTCTCCGGTGTCAATACTGCTTGATTGAATTGTTCCTAAATTTTATTTAATTTGCTATAAAAATATTCTTGGATTTTCATTGTTTTTTCAACAACTGAAGTAACTATCTGTGAAATTTGAGAATCAATTTCATCTTTAGTTGAAGAAGATGATTCTTTTGAGAGTTTAGTATTCTTCTAAGAAAATCTCAACAAATCCATTGGAAAATGTGCTAATCTCTAACTTCGGTATTGATTAAAGTCATTCAATTCCTCAAGACTAAGTCGATCTATTGATGCTCTTTCAACACTAGGAGACTCAAAAACCATCTCAAATAAATCATATATTTATCAGGCTCACTTGTAAAATTCTCGATCCTTGCTTGTGTTACCCAGATAAATCCCTCTTGTGGACAAGAGCGATCTCCCTAGTATCCCAACATATAATTAGAAACAAATAGACATAAGAATATCTCTTTCCCTAAGCTATTAGCATTCAGATTATCAAAACAAGAAAAGAGAGGATAATTCTCTTACATTTTAATGATATGTTTATTGAATACCTTGCCTTTTGTCCTAAAGAAGTCCTTCAATGCTGAGAAGAAACCTGAAATCACAAACATGCAAAGAATCAAAACAATCTGATATGAGTTTAACTTAATGATTAAGGAGATTAAGAATTGCAATTGTTTTAATGAGTCTGAAAACAACACAATGAGAAAAAGTATCCAAATTTATTATTCAGGAATAAAAAGAGAAACCTTACAACCAAGCCTTAATGTCGTACAAATTCCTCCCATATGCCTTCCCAATCTTCCTCCTTGGCTTAAAACACTTTCCACTCTAAAATGGCTAGCATAAGATTATCATAAGTGAACCCCATAGCCCTAAAGTTTCAACTCAATTTATAGGAGAAACTGAAGATGTTTTAGATCCACCAATAGAGGGGTGTGATACACAAACGAGGGGATAAGGGTTCCTATATCAAAGGGGGTAAGCTCTATGATTGGAGGGATTTAGCTCGAACTGGCATGACTCAAAGGTGTTTAGTTGGAAGAATATGAGCCCAACTATTGTTCTAGAAGATATTTTTTGCCTTTAATTTAATTTAAATGGGGTGCGTAGGTTTTAACGAGAAACAGGGCCAAGCATAATTCCACAGGGAAGCTTAGTAATATCCGTTCATGTGTAGGAAGTGACTGAAAAAATTGCACAAGCCATTTTAAAGAGTTTTTAAGAGATATTTTACTGGTTTCCAAGACTTGGTTAAGGAATATAAATGTTTGACTTCTAAGGAAGCATGAGTATGGATGGTGATAAATCCATATTAACCATCAAATGTCATGGTGACAAAATGACGTGTATCAGATTGCCCCCTAAAGTGCAAAGTCTGAGAATTTTTTTGAAAAGAGTGAAGTGATTTATCGTACCAAGGATTGGATCAGAGACATCGGTAAAAAACCTGTAAGAAACATTGAATGAAGATATATAATCATCATTGAGGTAGGCATTCCCATACTCAGAGAAAAACTAACTATATGTGCAGGAACAAAAGTGACCTAGAATTACATCAATAGTAGACATAGTATGGAAACAACCATATCTTATGAATTAGTCTATTAAAACATGAATATGTAACTCCTCGTAACTTGGATGGTTGAGACTAGATCCAAGGTCTTGATCTTTGTTTCTTGAACTAGTACGAATCTAACCATGCGATTGATTGTTTCGAAGCCGAACATGGTAGAAACCACTTGATTACCGGTTAATAATGAAAACTGTTAACAAGTGTGAGAGAAACCAACAATAATTACAATGGCTCTCAAAGTACCTCAATACAATATATGAAATTTTAATGAATGATTTTAAGTCGAACACTCATAAATTCGTTCGATCGAAGGCCAATGATGAAAACCTATCGTCGAAGGCGAGAAACCTATCATTAAGGCATGCAGATTTCAAGGTACTGATAAGATTTCTGAATCAACTTCCTATATAATAAGTTGAAGTCAATAGGAAGTGATCTGTCATAGGAGGGCCTACGACACAAAACCATTTTCTCAAGTTTTAAAGAAATATTTTGCAAGGATTAACTCAGGGATGGTCAACACGAATGGAGAAAAATATTTGCAATGAAAAAATGAATTGAATTTTAACTTTCTCTTGAACACATAACGACCCTGTAAATGAATTGGAAGCATTTGACTTAAAGAAAATACCAAAAACCATTTGAATTCTTTCAATGAGGTTCGATTAAATGTAATACAAAAGTATTACCTAACCTAGAGACGGGTGTGACAAAGTGTTGTGTTCAAGAGTGACATGCTGATTTTATTTTTTTCAAATCCCCCCCCCCACCATTACTGGCAAGTATCTCTTTATTTTTGTCAAGCTTAAGGAGGATAACATTTTCTTGTTGTGTAATCTCATCCTTTAAATGATTCCATCTTAGTAATTTTAATGAACCCTAGGAAGGAGTGGTTCGGTCCCGTTGTGATCGACGGGTCTTGTACTGTTAAATTTTAACAAGTCCAACATAGGATTAACTCGATGTTTTTCAGTTTTAGGGAGTTAGAAGAAAAAAAAAAGTAAACTCGATAGTGTTCTTTTTCATAAATTTAGTCTTTCAAACCTGAAAAAGGATAAAATAATGTAGGAGAGAACTCTATTGACCATGCTTAGTCAATGCATACCTTTTTCGTAATTAGTCTAGTTCAGTCTGGAAAAGCAGTAAACTTATACTAAGTAGACGACTATTCATTTATTTTAACGAGTTTGAATGTTCAAGTGCTTATAAATATTTTCATGTTTAGTGAGTCTGAAAAGGGATTAAAAGATAAATCCATGGTTTCTCTCTTTCGTGTTTTTTGAGAGTTTGAAAAAGTGATAAAAGTTTACTCTGTTGTCAAAATGATTTGTTTTTAAACACAACCTATTTTCTGCATAGAAAACTCAAAAATTACAATAATATATTCTCAATTATGGTAAAAATATTGAAAATGTGAACTTGAAAAGGTCAAAATAATAAAATAATATTATTTATTCATAAAAACTTATAAAATTTGAAAAGAACAAGTCATTTTCACCATTTGATTTCTAGAGCAATAAAACAGGGTTTTTACCATAGAACATCTGAAGTTGATGTCGGGCGAACCAATGAACCATTTCACGAATCGTCAGTTCTAGGTATTTAGTCACTCCATTATCTTGCATTCTATCCATTTTATTTTTAATTTTCAGGTTGAAGGTTATTTTTTTGGAGAAAATGTGTTTTTATAAATCTCGCTTCAGTTGCGCAGGTTTTCCTTATTGGCCATGCGCACCCCGATAATTTTTAACACAAAAAATTATCATCCCGGTGCAATTTTTATGTACATAACGTGTGAAAACATGCACTTTGTACAAAGAAAACCTACACAGGTGCTGCAGGGTTTTAAAAAATGCTTGTATTTCCATCAAAATTGCTCTAAGTTATTCCAAAAGATTTGTAATTCTTTTTAATGATTGTTTGCAGGAAAATTGAAACAAACATGCTTGAGTGGAGAGAATGTGAGAATGAAACACATGAAAATGAGATAATTAATAGCCCATCAATTCTTTGGGATTTAAAGAACTGTGGACTATACATATTCTGGTCCATAAAGGGAATGGAAGCCTAGGTAGAGCTGATAACTTGGTTGGTAAATTCCTGTGATATCGAGGAAAAATGATTTATCATTAGAGATCATAGGCTCATAATTGATGCAGAGGATATTTATTTCTCAATGGTTTTCCCTGTAGGGGATGAGACATTCTTTTTTTGGCACATGTCTAGGAGGGAAACCCGCTGCTTCCTATATGGTGCAATATTTCACTGATGATTCACAACAAAAATATGGTTGAATCGATATGAAAACTATCGAATGACTTGATGTTAATATTATTTCTCCCACAGTTAGTAGATTATGTGGTAGCATGAACCCCCATGTGGCCACCAAAGAACATATGAAAGAATCTGTTGAATGTTCCGAGGGAATGATATTCAACTGGTGTGAAGGAGTAGTTGTCAACATGAAAGGACAACTCACTCGAGCAGAGAATGGTAAGTTGAATAATTTAGGCTATGGTGTCATTCTTATATCTTTTGCTTTAGAGAGGATTCCACTCCCTTTACCACAACAACAGTTAGTAGATCCTACGAAATCGAGAGATCCTCGCATGCTGCAATGGGTTTCATTGATGGCTCGCCATGGTGGTGATGGCACTCTTATTGTTTGATATACACCTCAGTTATTCATATGACTAAGAAGCCAAATTTTCATGGTCGAGGAATTACCCTATGCAGGGGTGGATTTCAGGGGTGACCCTGATACAACACTCCCACTTGGAGTGTAGTGGGATGAGTCAGGTAAAAAGTCTCATTTTGAGTTTTTATGTTATATAATTTTTATTTGTTTTTTTATCATCCAATACTGATAATAATAAAACAAACTGACGTAGATATAGGCCCAATATGACCAACAGTGCTTCGTCGATTTTATAGATGAGGAGCACAACCTATAACAGGAGTTCCACTGCAGACTGATGTAGCGGAGGCCCTCATAGAGTTGGAAAATAATCTGGAGAGGCAGACCATAAATATCCCAGAGACTGGGATAGATGATTTTCTTATCTGATACCAGAGTCATGTGACTAGGGTTCCTGTTCTATTCAGACGATACTTACATCGAGTAGCTGTGTTATACTCTGCTATCGTGATCATCATCATGGATAGCTGATGGTCGTTTTAGATGGAAATTTTGTTTTTTTGTATCCGTGTATTTAGATCATAATACGTTTGAGACCTATGATCACATATGATGTATATTTTTTGAAAAACTATGATAAACAACTATTTTGACCTAATGATGATTACTACTTTTGGTCTCTAAGTATCTTGTTCAATATGGATTGAATATTGTTTTGATTTACGTTCAATGTTTCAAATGTCTATCTAAAACTTGATTATCCAATGCATCAGCTAATGTGTTTAAATTGCTCAAAATGTGTTGATATTCAATGCAATCAAACTATCTTTCCAAGAGACAGACCCTTAAAAACATTCTTAACAATGATGGATTTTTGATTGCATAAACACTGTTTAAATGTAATACAATGAGTTGTGAATCTAATGTAACAATAAAAAACCAAATTCCAAATGAAATGGCATCAGATAATAGCTTAATGACTTTGCTATACTCTGCAATATTGTTCATTGTTTGACCAAGGCAAACCCCATGAATAGAAACTAACTCATCAGTGGGTGAATAGATAACCCAAGCAAAGGAAGACAAGTTCTGTATACTATGATAAGCACTGTTAGAAAAGCCAATGTAAGTCTGAGGGAATGTTGACATATACAATATTGAGAGTAATCAAGATAAGCAGAAAAGTAGTAGAAACTCGCCAAGAAAAATAACTAATGTAAGGCACACTTTTCCTAAAAATGTAACTAATGTATAATGAATATCTTCGCAAGATAAATCATGCATAATATCTCTTCAGATACAGACCATTTATGGGCTTATCTAAAGAGACACTTTCATAATCAACTAATTTATAGGCCCCTTTTGCAAGCACATGCTTAACAATGTAAGAGCCATGCCACATTGGTTAAAATTTACCAGTGCCTAGCTTATCATGAGCTTGGCCGTATACTAAGACTAGAACACCTTCTGAATAGACACGAGGATTAATGCTTTGATCATATTGTGCCTTAACATGTTTTTTATGAGGTTCAGTATCTAATGCAATGGTGCAACAAGTTTCATCTAATTGTGCTAAGTATAAGAAGTGATATTCCTCTTCAGAGGTAGCTGGTAATAACTCAATGGCTAGTTTTAGTGACGAAATATCACATTCAATGGGTAAAACTACATCCAAACCATAAACAAGTTGAAAAGGAGTAAACCCTGTAGATGTTTTTTGCGGATGTATGGTATGCCCACAATGTTGAGAAAAGCATGGTGTGCCAATTCGATTTATGACTTACTACAATCCATTTAAAATCATATTGGTTAAAAATTTGTTTACAACCTCAAACTAACCATTGGCCTGTGGGTAATAAGGTGTGGAATTATCATGGCATAGGTTGAGTTGAGTGAAAAGTTTAGTCATAATAATGTTTCGAAAGAGGCTACAATGATCCGTAATTATGGCTTGAGGGACTCCGAACCTAGAAATTACATGATTGAATATGAAAATAGCTATAGTTTCACCACCAACCTTAAATGTAGGCATCGCCTTGGTCCATTTGGAAAAAAAATCTCCAGCGAGAATAATATACCCATGCCCCCCAGTCAAGTGAGTGTTACACGTAATGAAATCAATGCCCCACTTTGAAAATGGACTCACAGTTATGATTTGGTGAAGAGGAGTGGCAGGTGCACACATATTTCGATCAAAAATTTAACAATTGTAACATTTTCTAACCACAACGATACAATATTTGAAGAGTGACGGCTAGAAATAGCCAGTGTACAATATATTTTGGGTTGTGGAAAACCCATACATATGACCACCACATGCTCCATAATGGCAATCATTTCAAACCATTTCGACTTCTTCATGAGTTAAACAACATCGAAAGACATAATAAACACCATGACGGTAAAGTGTCGCCAAATGTTATATTGTTGAAGCTGGTACCGAATCCTACATCGATCAGATTATGTGAGGTGTTGGGCCGTTAATATGCCATTATTATTATCACTTTTGAACACTTATTCCACCCATTTCTACTATTCTTCATCATGTCATTTATTATAATTTATTATATAAATCTATTTTATGATGATTTATGCTTCTATGAATGAATATTATTTATTCTCCTTTATTTCTAATAAATTGATGATTATGCATGATTTTATCAATGATAGTTTTAATAAATCAGTTGTAACATTATTCACCATTTTTAGCCTCCAAGATAATTTCGAGATTGAAGATTTGATCATTAAAAGTGCCAACTCAGAAATTCGCTGGAATAAGAAGTGACGGTTTTGCGGTTGAGATTTCGAGCAAATGAAGCAGAATATGGAAAATCCGGAACATGGGTTTTGTCCAGAACGGACCCAATTAATTTTATTAAAAAACATTTTGCCCAAATTCGGCTTGTACTGAGAGAAACGCAGGGTTCTTTGAGCATGATTTTCTCAGATTTGTTGTTGCGGTCGTCCTCCAAATCTCAGCTGCAAAGCCAAATTCGCCTTGTTCTTGTTGATCAAATGGTTAGAAGCAAACCAATTTTGTAATAGAAATCATGTTATACTTATATTTATTGTAACTTCTCTCTGATCTCTCTCTATTTAAATGAAAACAGAGATCAGAGATGGGGATGATTTGAGGATGATTTTTGGGGATTCGAATGATGGAATTGAGGATGAATTAGAGATTCAGAATTGAGGATGGTAGAGAGAATGGATAATGGATGAGAGATTGAGAGACTTCTTGTTGTAATCCACTGTAACTCTGCTTTGATATTTTAATATAAATCTAGTTGCCATTCCATCTTTGATCCTGAAGTAACCCAGCAGCATCTGCTGGCGGCTAAGGGCCCAGCCTCTGGTGGAGTACGCTACTGCTGCTGTGTATCATATATTTACAATTGCTGCTGTGTGATGGTTTGATTTATTTCCTATTCTTTTGAATTGCATTATTTTACAGTTTCATGTTTTTATAGTGTGTTGTTAGAATATTTTATGGAATTATTTTATTGCACAAGTTGAGATTGAATCGTGTGGTTGTTCTTTTCCATCATAACAGAGATTATTATCCTTTTCAACTTATATTGTTATGCTGTTCATTTCAAATGTAAAGCTTCGTTGTTCATTTCAGATTGTTGGTTATTCGATTCCACTAATTAGAGTTTGTTGTTCAGATTTATTAAATATGATTCGTTGTTTAATTCCTTTAATTATAAGTTTGTTGTCCATTTACTTCGTTGTTTAGTTTGGTTGATTAATTGCAAGAGTTTGCTTTTAAGGAGTTTTCCTAGTTTACTTTCAATGGCAGCTTTAGTTTAATTTCTATTTCCTTTTATTTGCTTTAAAGCAGGACTGTCAACTGTAGAGAACATTGGTTATTGCTTCCTCATTCCCAGATTGATTGTCTTGTTCTAGTTTGATTTCAATTGCATCAATCTCTAGAGGAATGAGTTATTGCTACTGTATCCTCAATTGATGGTTGTTTGAGTGAATGATTTAGTTTAAGAACATTTCAGTTTCTTGCTATTCCATTTCTTAATTGTTGTTCCATTTCTTATCTATCGTTCCATTTCCTGTTATTTGCATTATCTTTGCTTTGGTGTGAAGAACGATCTGAAACTGTAGTGGGCATTGGAATTTGCTGTCTAGTCCCCAGATTAATGATCTGTTCCTTGATTACTTTTGGTTACATCAGTTTCTAAAGGGATGAGTTATTGTTACTGGACCCTTGACTGATACATTGCTTATTTTTCCGAATGCATGATTTAAGTCTTAAAGTGCTTTGTTGTAAGTAGATTTTATTTCCATCTTTCATTTACTTTTGGATTTTAAGCACTATACTGCAAAACATTACTCTTGAGTAAATAACCGCCTCAGACTGAGTACACTCTTGAAACAAAAAGTCGTCCCTGGGTTGACAATTAATGTGAGGTAATTAGGAGTTACAAAGACACCTTTTTATCGCTCCACATTTTGGCGCCGTTGCCGGGGAGAGTGTAGCCATTTCTAAAGAGTAGTGTGAATTTGATGAGTGCCTGCTAGGAGAGAATTGGGTATTAAAAACGGAAGGTAAGAACCTGCGTACGGAGCATGTAACAGCCCTGCTCCCCCGCCCGCTTTCCGGCAGATTTGTTAATTTTTTGTGTAGAAATAGATGTTTGAATTTTTGTGTGAATGACTAGAAAAAATATAGAAATTTTAAAAAAACGAATCACATGATTTCACTCAAGTGGTGATGTAAGCACCACCCATTTCACTAACTAATTGACAGGAACATTTGAAGAAGGAGCCTCGAAGAAACACATGAAAAACATCTTATATTATGGTAAGAAATGGCTCACGTTTCTACTTTTGAATTTCCTATCAAAGATCTAGGAGGAGTGACACAAATGCACGTAATTCCCCCATCTTTACCAAATTTTCATGGTTTAGCAAATGAAGATCCAGATACATTCTTATTTGAGTTCGAAATACTTTGTAGAGGATATGATTATGGTACTAATGATCAAAGATTGAAAGTGTTTCCTCTTACTCTAAAAGGAGCAGCTCTCCGATGGTTCATGAGCCTAGGTGGGAATTGCATCCAATCATGGGAGGACTTGAAGAACATATTCTTGAAGAAGTACCAAGACTATTGCAAATCCAATGAAGATATTTTCGGTATGATACAAGGGGAAGATGAAAGTTTGGAGGACTATGTAGATCGATTTCATTATAACCTTCAAAAATCAAAGCATAAGCATTTGGAAAAATAGATCTTAAAAACACTCCTTCTTAAAGGAATCAAAGATGAATTTTTAGAACTCTTAAATCTGATAGGAAAAGGTGATGTTTTTCAGTTATCATATGATGATGTTTGTGAGTTGTGCATAAGGTATTTAAGAGGAATCTCCAAGGCTGGTAAGAGTTCTAGAGATGTTTGTTCTTTCTTTTCCAAATCTGCTACAAGAATAGGAGACATAAGAGCTGAAATCAATGATTTATTTGAAAATTTTAAAGTTGATTTTATTAGCTCCCTAAGCTCAAAATTGGACGTTTTGCAGGTTCATAAAAATGAAGAATTTGATGAAGTGTTTTTCCCTCATGACCGAAAGGAGCAGCCCATAGATGGTTACTCTTCCTTATCTAGGATGGAAGTATCATATCAAAGAGGTGAGGAAGCTGCAACAAGGTCAAAACCATGGAAATCATGGCCTACCGGTATGGTTCAAAACACTTCTTCTCCATTCTCTTACTTGCATAATCCATTATGGAATACTCATGTTCTAGGGCAGCCATGTCAATTTCAATATAACCACCAATCTTATCTACAAGTTTGGCATGGTTCACCTTATGATTGCATGAGTACTCTCCCTCATCTTGTAGCACAAGCACATTCTCCATATTCTCCACCAGCTCTTTCACAACATCCTGCTTGCATATCAAATTTATCCACTCAACCCAGCCAACCACATCATCACAATGCTCCATTCCATACACAATTTCCTGCTCAACTAATTCCACACCCTCACCACAATAAACCAGTACAACATGCTTACAATGTTGAACTGCAAAATTTACCCATCCTTCCCACCCATTCTATCTCACATGCACCAATGGAGAAAACTTACAATGAGATTCGGAATGTTTCAAATTCAAAAATTGTAGAAGCTATGGAAGAAAATGAGGTTTCTTTTAGTATGCATCAACAAGTCATTTTAAAAGCTCAAGAACTTCATGATATGATGGCTATGGAAAATCAAGAAAGTAAAGGATATATTGAAGATTGGTTTCATTCCATCACTTGTTTGCAGCATCACTCTATACTTCAACAATTTTTGACAACATCTTTTCAAGGGAAGTTGGCTTCTCATACCCTAATTTTTATCAACATGCATTTTTCAAATTTGGGTATGTACATATTTAAAGCCTTATTTCGAAAATGGTTCCATTGGAAGTACTCCTATACATAGTCATATTCATATTTCAATCAAAGTAGGTTAGTGAAAAAATAAAATAAAATAAGAACATAAATAAATGCATTTTGTTTTTTTTGTAAAAATAGTTGTTTTTTTTTGTTGCAACACGCTATCGAAATCAACATCGGTGATAAATATTTCAATTTATTTGTGTATGTAGATGAATCATAATAGAAATAATAAGTTATAAAAACACTCATTTTTCATTTTTATCACCAATTTGAAAAAATGCTTGAATATCATTTTTTTGGCTTGCGGGCTTGATGAACTTTCTGGAAAAACAGTCGGGACAATCATGTTTTGAGGGACCAAAAGTGAATATTTTTAAAACCTGTTTCTACCCTAGGTAGCCCTTGATGTCTACTTTCTAACCCAATTTGAATCAGTCAATTTGGATTTGAAACGAAAAAGTTAGAACCAAAACATTGACCGGATGTCTAGTGGGCAGCTCAGGAACAGAGTTGGGACAGTCAGTTTTTGGAGGCCTAAATGTTTGAATTTTTAAAACTTGTTACTATGGTAGATTCCCCTATGAATATAGTTTACAATGCAATTGGAATCACTCATTTTCGATATCGTATGGGGAATTTATGATCAAAATACTGACTGTCTATCGTAAATCAGCACCCTTAAAACTATGTCTTTCCGGCTGTTCCTTACAGTATTTGACCTATCAATTATTCTTGTCTTCAAAACCTGTTTCTATTGGAAATAAATAAATGAATCTAATTTCATTTCCAATTTTAATCATTCGAATCCGACATCAAACGAAAAGTTACGCTTAAAACATTAACTGTTGATCTGAGCTGGGTAATTGAAAATGACTATGTTATGCAGGTTGTTCTAACTAAAATTGACATATCATATCATTGAATTTCTAAAACCTGTTGCTACTAGAGATAAAACTTTGAATTAGCTCTCATTTGGCTTTGGAATCACTCAATTTCGATGAAAAACAAAGAAGTTGTGATTAAAACACTGCTGGATAGTATGGTCGACCACTGCTCTCCCGCAGGTGACAAATAAATTTTACTTTGTTATTTTCTCAATGGATTTGTTATACAGAGTAACTACTTGTTGTTTTTTGCATAATTCTTGGATTAGGGGAGCTCGATCACGTCTCTTTCTCCATGATTTAATGTTTTATTGCAGGTAGACACTCGTTTTTTGCAGGTCCTAGGAGAAAAAGAAGGTCAATTTATGGACGAGTGATTCTTGAAACAAATTTTAATAAAACAAAGGAATTTCATCCAACTCATTACCCAATGGATTCATAATAGAAGAAATGAAGAATTGATTTCGATTTGAAGATTCATGTCTTGTCACTGCTGCCAAAACATTCTTCAAAAAGATCATTTTTTTTTTTACATAATATCATAGCTGTTGTAACTTAATTTACATATTGTTTTTAAATAAAATGTTGTTTCTTTTCTAATTTCTCTTATATTTTGTGTTTCAGGTGTTGCTTCATTCAAAGTGTAACTCATCCTCAGCATCAATGCTGTGAACAACGAATTTGTTTTTTTTGCATGTTTGCATTTTATGATTGTCCATTTTGCTGTTCCTTTCCGAATGGAACAACACTCCTGCACTTTCACGTTTTGCTGTTCCTTTTCGAATGGAACAACACTTCTGCACTTTACTTGCGTTTCTGTTGTTCCTTTTCCAAAGGAACGACACTTTTAGTTTTTTCTGTTCCTTTTTCCAAAGGAACGACATTTTCATTTTCACATTTTTTTATGTGTATTTTTGCTTTTGGTGTGCATTTCCTTTGCTGTTCCCTACACGGAACACCACTTTTTGAGTGTTTTTGTTGTTCCTTCAAAAGAGCAACCCTTTGGGAGTATTTTTGAGAGCAACCTTTTCTTCCTCTTGTGGGACTATTCCTAGTTCATCTCAACCACATTTTACTGATTCCCCTTCATGGCATGAAGTACACTATTTTTACAAGGACAAGAATTATGGATTCTATTGAAGCGAGTTAATATCATTCACGTTATGATCTTTAACAGGACAGCTCCTTGATGATAGACTATTTTCAAAAGGGACACAATTATTTATATACTACTTCACTGCATTGTTTTCTGTTGAACATGATATTGATTGATCATCTTAATACCATGTTGGTTCCACCCTTCTGGATTATAATCTTCTCTGTCTGTAATAAATGAGATTATGGGTATATTTTTCTATTGACATGTTCAACTTCTTCCACCATCCCTGCTCTTAAGGAGTACTGAGCCTCCCTTTTTTTATCATAAAATTGTGTAATAACAACAAAATTTTGTTCACAGATGGAGGATAGGGGGTCTCATTACGAGCCAGCCTACCATGTTCATAAGGTTGTAAGAAAGTGACATTTCCATTATGGCCACCACACCAGGGTTATGATCCATTGGATAGTCAAATTATCCTTGGAACAGGAGGTCTCATCACGAGCCGGCCTGATCACTTTTGCTACATCCCAGTGAATGGAAGTGTGGTTATCTGGTTACCACGCCAGCACACTGGTCTCTTCTGTAAGAACAGCACTGAAACTCTCTAGTTATAAATTGAGGATTCTGGCTCATATGGGTTAAAAAGCAACCATGCCGAGGCTATGGACACCTGCTGACAGCAGAGGCTCTGCTTATGGTATTGAAGTTATATCTTATCGTCAATTATTACTATAATACCCTTTTCTTATTTTTTTTCTTTTTATCAGAGAAGTTATTTCCTTAATTTTCCCTGTTTTGAACCTTTATGCATGAGAAAATTTTTTATGATCAATCGCATCATTTTCAGCTAGAATACTGTCAGTAAAGCATTTTTTTGGCATATGTCTTTCCTTTTTCTCTTTTTCATAACTTATCATCAATCCAAAGCGTCCTATCTTTTATTCATAACTATCTTTACACACTCTGCTCTCATTATAACCATAACTCTCGCTGTCCTATCATTGATATGTGTACTTTGCTTTATTTACTGCCATATTGTTCATTCCCTTGCCTTGCTCTCAGCACAACACCTCTCATACGCTTTATGGTCATGGAATTCCTTTTCCAATTGGAGGGGAGAATGTATGCATTATGGGATAGCATGCGATATGATTACTACACTCTGCCATAACTTGTTGATTTGACAAAAGTTTTTCTGACTGAAAGTTTTGCATGCATCTTATCTATTTCTATTCAAAACTAACACTATGGATTCAAGAACATTGTATGCAAAATAGTGCTTTGTTTACAGGAGAACAACAAGTATGGGCAGAATTCTATTCACAGCATGACCACACTATTGCACTTAACAGAAGAGGCTCGCGCACGTGAACAATTCTTCAGACATGATGTGCTTACCTGGATTCCACCTTTTGCATCACTTTTCAGCACCAACTCTGCCTACATCAGCTTCAACAACTGCCAGTCCATATATGTCATTCCACATTTTTGGAGGTAAAACTTGAGGTAAAATAGCATAATTTTCTGATTTATTACGAATTTAGGAGAATTTCATAAAAATCCATTTTGAGCATCATTTATCATCCTTCATTCCACATCTTTACCACTTCCCCTTTTTTCAGCAGCATCTCATTTTCGAGTGTGGGGGAGTGTTCCTTTCATTCATTTCTTTCTTATAACCATGTCATTCATATTCTTTATCATCCATTGCTATTCTTATTCATTCTCAACACCTCCCTTATTCCATGTTGTTTTACACCAAGCATAGAATTCAACAGCTGGTAGCAACCACCTCTATTTGTTTTCTAGCATCGCATGAGAGCATGCTAATTTTTCAGAGAGGGGGAGGAATTGCTACGCATGATGGATGTTTTCTATTTTCTTTCTCATTTAAGGCATACAATTTCAGTGCAGAAATTGATTTTCATAATATTTTTAAAACTATGAACTCAATTCTTGTGATTTTTGGAAAATGCAGACGTATCATTAATACAAACCCAGACAATTTCAAGAAATATTGGTTCATAAAATTTCGAAAATCATGCACTCTCAGCTACAGTCATTTTTTTTATATCTCATGATCCATGCATCAAAACAGTCTAATTTTTGGATCATAAAGGCATTCATATATTATAAATTTACTTGCCAAATTTCAACAAAAGCTGGTTTGTAGTTTTTGAGAAAATGGTTAATGAAGTTTGCTGTTACTTATATCATATTTTATTGCAACTTCATATATACATATAGTTGAATGTCAATATAAAAATTTTTATGCCTTCATCAAGATTACTAAAAGTGAATATTCATTAATTAAGGAAGAATTCATTTGTTCTATCCATTTCATGAGCTGAGATGAACATATTTTTTATTGCTTGGTTAACACATGGGTTTTTGTTTTTGGGTTGCATGAGGACATGCAATATATTCAGTTTTCGTTGCATGAGGACATGCAACATATTGAGTGTGGGGGTATGTTGGGCCGTTAATATGCCATTATTATTATCACTTTTGAACACTTATTCCACCCATTTCTATTATTCTTCATTATGTCATTTATTATAATTTATTATATAAATCCATTTTATGATGATTTATGCTTCTATGAATGAATATTATTTATTCTCCTTTATTTCTAATAAATTGATGATTATGCATGATTTTATCAATGATAGTTTTAATAAATCATTTGTAACATTATTCACCATTTTTAGCCTCCAAGATAATTTCGAGATTGAAGATTTGATCATTAAAAGTGCCAACTCAGAAATTTGCTGGAATAAGAAGTGACGGTTTTGCGGTTGAGATTTCGAGCAAATGAAGCAGAATCTGGAAAATCCGGAACATGGGTTTTGTCCAGAACGGACCCAATTAACTTTATTAAAGAACGGTTTGCCCAAATTCGGCTTTTACTGAGAGAAACGCAGGGTTCTTTAAGCACGATTTTCTAAGATTTGTTGTTGCGGCCGTCCTCCAAATCTCAGCTGCAAAGCCAAATTCGCCTTGTTCTTGTTGATCAAATGGTTAGAAGCAAACCAATTTTGTAATAGAAATCATGTTGTAGTTATCTCTATTGTAACTGCTCTCTGATCTCTCTCTATTTAAATGAAAACAGAGATCAGAGATGGGGATGATTTGAGGATGATTTTTGGGGATTCGAATGATGGAATTGAGGATGAATTAGAGATTCAGAATTAAGGATGGCAGAGAGAATGGATAATGGATGAGAGATTGAGAGACTTCTTGTTGTAATCCGCTGTAACTCTGCTTTGATATTTTAATATAAATCTAGTTGCCATTCCATCTTTGATCCTGAAGTAACCCAGCAGCATCTGCTGGCGGCTAAGGGCCCAGCCTCTGGTGGAGTACGCTGCTGCTGCTGTGTATCATATATTTACAATTGCTGCTGTGTGATGGTTTGATTTATTTCCTATTCTTTTGAATTGCATTATTTTACAGTTTCATGTTTTTATAGTGTGTTGTTAGAATATTTTATGGAATTATTTTATTGCACAAGTTGAGATTGAATCGTGTGGCTGTTCTTTTCCATCATAACAGAGATTATTATCCTTTTCAACTTATATTGTTATGTTGTTCATTTCAAATGTAAAGCTTCGCTGTTCATTTCAGATTGTTGGTTATTCGATTCCACTAATTAGAGTTTGCTGTTCAGATTTATTAAATATGATTCGTTGTTTAATTCCTTTAATTATAAGTTTGATGTCCATTTACTTCGCTGTTTAGTTTGGTTGATTAATTGCAAGAGTTTTCTTTTAAGGAGTTTTCCTAGTTTACTTTCAATGGCAGCTTTAGTTTAATTTCTATTTCCTTTTATTTGCTTTAAAGCAGGACTGTCAACTGTAGAGAACATTGGTTATTGCTTCCTCGTTCCCAGATTGATTGTCTTGTTCTAGTTTGATTTCAATTGCATCAATCTCTAGAGGAATGAGTTATTGCTACTGTATCCTCAATTGATGGTTGTTTGAGTGAATGATTTAGTTTAAGAACATTTCAGTTTCTTGCTATTCCATTTCTTAATTGTTGTTCCATTTCTTATCTGTCGTTCCATTTCCTGTTATTTGCATTATCTTTGCTTTGGTGTGAAGAACGATCTGAAACTGTAGTGGGCATTGGCATTTGTTGTCTAGTCCCCAGATTAATGATCTGTTCCTTGATTACTTTTGGTTACATCAGTTTCCAAAGGGATGAGTTATTGTTACTGGACCCTTGACTGATACATTGCTTATTTTTCCGAATGCATGATTTAAGTCTTAAAGTGCTTTGTTGTAAGTAGATTTTATTTCCAGCTTTTATTTACTTTTGGATTTTGAGCACTATACTGCAAAACATTACTCTTGAGTAAATAGCCGCCTCAGACTGAGTACACTCTTGAAACAAAAAGTCGTCCCTAGGTTGACAATTAATGTGAAGGTTAATTAGAGTTAAAAAGACACCTTTTATCGTTCCAATGCAAGGTTTAGGCCGAAAACTTTGGGTTTTAATATATATAATGATATCTCCATACCAATGATCCAAAGTGCTGATCAGAAACATAGATTCATCGGGAAGATGATCTTCTGCCATAATTTCAGATTCAGTGTAGGGAAAGTCACACATAAGCTCAACAAAGTCTAGTGATTTCTTGGATTTGGATTTTTCAAATTCCAAATCGAAATATTATAGGATAACTATCCATTTTGAGTATTCCCCCCCCCCTTAACAGTTTTTTATCCAAAATATACATCACAGGGTTGCAGTCATATATCATGGTTGTTTTGCATAAAAGTATGTAGTGACAAAATATTTGGACAAATTGAACAACTACCAAGGCCAATTTCTCCACATGTGTATACTTGATCTCGGTTGGTGTAAGGTTTCGACTTAAGTAATAAATCACATGTTCATTGTTGGATTCATCTTCTTGAACTAAGACCATTCCAATGGTGGAATTGGATGCAACTAAATACAAAAAGTAATCTCGGTGATACTCAGGTGGATGCAACAACGGTGTATTGGTCAATGCGTGTTTAAGTGCATCGAAATATTTATTGACAAGCTCGTCCCAAATGAAAGAAAAATCTTGTTTTAATAAGTGAGTGAAACCTTTATTTAACTATGCATAGTTAGGGATAAAATAGGTAAAAAATTTTCTTTCCCTTGCAAACTCTAGAGTTGGCGAAGAGTAGAAGGAGGAGGTAAATTGACAATAGTTGTTGAAGTTTGCAACAAGAAACAGTGAAATTGGAATCCAGAAGAAACATGAAAGCATTTACAGTGTGGGACCACAGGTCATGTAGTGATGGGTCCTAGCGATAAATTAGTTTGCAATTCAATTTATTTAATAAATTGGAAATGTGTCAAATTTAATTATCCCTTAATTAAATTGGACAATAAATTGTAATATTATCTCATAAACACTTGTAATAGTTAATTGAGCATGATAGACTCAGTTAGCTCATGAATTTTGGTTGAGGGTGGTTAGTGAGGCATGCAGAGTGATTCTATGTGTTTTAGAGTTCAATTTGCAGTTAAGTGCATGAGTTTAATGCATGAGAAATCAGTTAACTCAGTTAAATGAGTTAAAGTCGGTTGAACTAGTTGTAAGTGTTTGTTGCACTAGTGAGAGATAAAGTGAATTAAATCAGATTTAATTCACATGCAGTGATATTTCATTCAACTGATGATTTACTATTAATAAATGCATGCATGTCCTTTCAAGTGGAGACCTAGTTGAGACAAAGGTTAAAGGGAAGTTGACTATCAGTTGTGATATTAGAAAACTACCTAGATGCAGTTAAAACACCATAGAATTTCCCATGATACTTGCATAGTTGAGAAAGGCTGAAATTCCTAAGGAATAGGGATTGCATTCCTCATGAATTGCGTGAGCAAGGAAGTTTGAATACAGGCTAAAAAGTGGCTAAGTGTTGGCCTGATTTTGTCTGGATCAGTGTGAGACGATTAGTAGAGTGTAGGAGACTCTTGTGAGAAGAGTGCATCGTAATTGTTTCATGATTCCTTGGTGAATATACAATAGAATATATAGGAATTTTGAGCAGTAATATTTCCCCAGGAAAATATCTGTGTTGTGGTTTGATTTTTTTCTTTATTTACTTGTTGTGATTGGCGATCGTGTTTATTTTCTGCAATTGATTTGTAGAAGGATTCAGTATATAGCTTTAGTAAATTTCTTTATTGGATTGAATCCATTGATATACATATGTTTGTATAATTTCTGCACGGCATCAGAGCATAGGACAACTATAGTGAAGATGAAATTGAGTTTGTGACTGAATAGAATTCGAATTTTCAAAACTATTCCTAGTGCAACAAGCAGATCAGGATTGAAATGGCTTTCAATGGCTTGATATTGGAGTATACACTCGAGGGAAATTCCAATTATATTGCATGGAAATACAGGATGGAGGCAGTACTGGAGGAAAATGGGTTGAAATAATTCATTGATAATGACATTCCCAGACCCGATGTAGCATATGCCGCAAATCTTGATGCTTGGAAAAAGAAGGTAGCAAGGGTGAGGAGGATCTTATTGGAGGGAGTACGAGACCAAATTGTATCAAGTCTCTATGGAAAATTAACTCCATATGCAATGTGGAAGGCTTTGATTCAGAGCAGTAGTGATCTTAGAAAATTGGCACTGAAGGACAAGCTTAGGAAAGTCAAAATGGAGAAAGACGACACTATTCCAAAATATTTAGCCAATTTTGTCCAATGTCGAGATGAGCTTGGGGGCATCATAATTACTGTCGCGGATGATGAATTGGTGAGCCTAGCTCTTCTAGGCCTTCCCAAGAGTTGGGATAGTTATCACGACTTTGTTAATAGGGGGGAGAAGCTACCAAATTGGGAACGACTTTGGTCGGATTTTGTGCAAGAAGAATTCAGGCGGAATACTAGGGATGGATCTTCATCTAAGATAGATGATGAATAAAATTGCACCTTGGATGGTAAGGCGAAGAAAGGGAAAGGAAATAAATCATATTTCGAGGATCGACGAAGAAGGAAAGGCACGTGAAATTCCTAGAGTGAAATGTTTTCATTGTCACGAGCATGGACATTATGCCACTAATTGTCCAAAAAATAAGAAGAAAAATAAGTCTTCAGGATCTACAGATGGTGAGGCTTTGGCCTCTCAATTTGAGTTGGAATTATCGCTCATCACATGCATGGTGTCAAGTGCGATGGGATAATTGTGGTACTTGGATAGTGGTGCATCTTTCCACATGACAGGAGACAAAGAACTTTTCAGTAGCTTGGAGGAGAAGGACCTCTAGATACATATAGAAATGGGTGATGACGGGTGGTACAGTACTACCATGAATGGTACAGTTACCTTCCATAGATAGTAAGGTAAACCCTTCTTATTAAAATATGTAATGCATGCACCAGGCTTGAAAAATAATTTAGTTTTAGTTGCAATGTTGGAGGATAGAGGTTATGATATGGTTTTTAGTGAAGGGAAACATTTCCTTCGACACAAATCCATGGGACAAGCCAAGAATATTGGGATTCATGTGTAGAATCTCTATAAACTTGATGTAGATGGTTGCACAACATTGATGGGTAAGGTAGACAAAGTGGTGAGTCGGGATGAGGGTGAGTTATGACACAAGAAATTGGGCCATATACACCACAAAGCATTGAAGGTCATGTAGAATATTTATACGAGGCTTCCAGAGGGTACTCTTGCATAGATAGACACATGCAAGGGATGTACCATGGGGAGGTGTGAGAAATACATGCTATTGTCCCTTGAGAGGGAGCTTGATTTGGATGGAGATGAGGAACTCTTAGTTCCTAAGTATGAACCTCAATATGTGGAGCAACCAGAAGATGAGGATCATGGAGTGGTAGAAACCACTCATGCAGAGACCTCCAGGAGGGGGGAATTTCAAGCTAGATGGGAAGAGGGAGTACATGCAACTATACCTCTAGGTGTGAGGGGGGGCGATGTGCATAATTAATTCCAAGAAGAAATTTGGGCAAGTTCCTAGAGATGGTGTGTCTCATGGATCGAACCTGGTTAAGAGGATCCCACAATACAACAGTATCATGATTGGTTAGATTGATGCAGTCAGATGTTAGGAAGACAAAAATTAGAGTGACAGGTGTCAAATATTGGAGCATAGATCAGAGTTGGAAGTAGTGCAGAGTGCATGGATGCAGATGTGAGCAACGCAGAGAGTCTAGTAGCTAGTAGCAGTCAGAATAATTTGATGATAGATGCATTAATTGATTCAATTCATTGGAGGCTATTCGGTTTCATAAGTGTTGCATGCAAAATTTTCATGTGCGAGAAACATTAGAGAAATGTTGCATGCAAAAGTTGCATGTACGAGAAACACTATAGAAGTGTTGCATGCAAGAGTTGCATGTGCGAGAAACACTAGAGAAGTGTTGCATGCAAGAGTTTCATATGCGAACAACACTAGATAAGTGTTGCATGAAAGAGGTACATGTGCGCAAGCAAGGACATTCCAAGGTACTAGATCGGGATAGATTGATTCCTTTCTTGTTGAGAGGGAGTGTTGAAGTTTGCAACAAGAAATAGTGAAATTGGCATCCAAAAGAAACATGACATCATCTATACTAGTGTGGGACCATAGGTCATGTAGTGATGGGTCCTAGTGATACATTAGTGTGAAATTAAATTTATTTAATAAATTGGAAATGTGTCAATTTTAATTATCCCTTAATTAAATTGGAAAATAAATTGTAATCTTATCTCATAAACACTTGTAATAGTTAAGTGATCGTGATAGACTTAGTTAGCTCATGAATTTCAAGTTGGGGGTGGTTAGTGAGGCATGCAGAGTGATTCTATGAGTTGCAGTTAAGTGCATGAGTTTAATGCATGATAAATCAGTTAACTCAGTTAAGTGAGTTAAAGTCAGTTGAACTAGTTGTAACTGTTTGTTGCACTAGTGAGAGATCAAGTGAATTAAATCAGATTTAATTCACATGTAGTGATCTCTCATGCAACTGATGATTTACTATTAATAGCTACATGCATGTCAGTTCCAGTGGAGACCTAATTGAGACAAAGCTTAAAGGGAAGTTGACTATCAATTGTGATATTAGACAGCTACCTAGATGCAGTTAAAATACCACAGGATTCCCCATGATACTTGTGCAATTGAGAAAGGCTGAAATTCCTAAGGACAAAATAGGGCCAACACTTAGACAAAATATTGGCTAAGTGTTGGCCCTATTTTTTCTGGATCAATGTGAGATGATTAGTAGAGTGTAGGAGACTCTTGTGAGAAGAGTGCATTGTAATTGTTTCATGATTCCTTGGTGAATATATAATAGAAGATAGAGGGGTTTTAAGAAACAAGTTTTCCCCAAGAAAATATATGTGTTGTCGTTTGATTTGTTTCTTTCTTTACTTGTTGTGATTGGTGATCGTGTTTATTTTCTGCCATTGATTTGTAGAAGGATTCAATATCTAGCTTTAGTACATTGTTTGATCAGATTGAATCTATTGATATACATATGTTTGTATAATTTCTACAATATCTTTAACCTTCAGAGGTTCAATACGAATGCCTTCCTTAGAAACAATGAAACCCATCAATCATTCTAATTGTACATAAAAAACACATTTGTGTGGATTCAAATGGATATTGTAATTTCTACATTGTATAAAAATGGCACTTAAATATGTAGGATGATCTTTCCGGCACATACGATGAGCAGGTAAGTCACCCAAGTAAGGTTTCACAATATATTTGATGTCGTGAAACGTGCAAGACATGGCCCTTTGAAAAGTGGTGCCAACATTCTTCAATCCAAAAGGTAATTTACAATATAAAAATGTGCCCCATAGATAGATAAACATAGTTTTGGGCTGATCGTAAGGGAGTATGTTTGTGTGATTGTAACCGGAGAATCCATCCATGAATTCAAAGATTTTGTTTCTAGAAAAATCATCAACGATTTGGTTGATGTAAGGGGTGGGATAATTGTCTTTCAAAGAAGCCTTATTGATATCCATATAATCGGCACATACTCTAATAGTTCCCTATTTCTTGGTCACTGGAACTATGTTGGATACCCAATCTTTCAATGGAATAGTATAAATGAAACCTGCGTGAAGTATTTTTTCGACCTCAACTTTAATAGCAGCGACTTTTTACAGATGTATTGAACGTACTATTTGTCTAATAGGTTTAGCATCTAGGTATGTCTTTATTTCATGAACTAAAATGATAAGATCAATTCCTGGAATTTATTCATTAGAGCAGGAAAATATGTTGGAAAATTTCTGAAATGGGGCTTTGTACATGTTAATTTTGTCAATTGAGCATGAAGTACCTATATTAATGTTCTTAGTTATTCCTGGTTTGATGGATATTCCAATTGGAAGGATTGAAATTGGACTTTTAGGTTCATTAACATATTCAATCAGAAATATTGTTGAAAAGTCATTTTCAACTCTATCAAGGTCTGGTAGAAACTTAGGAGTGATGGTGAAGATCATCCCAATGTAATTCTTCCAATGACAAAATTTCCCGAATATTTTCATCACTTCAAAATATGTGTTGAAAAGGATTATAAAGAGATGTTGTGGTTAAACCTGGTAGAGAAGAAGACTCATCACTGATCACACTCACTTTATAAGTGTCGGTTGATGAAATGTCAGAAAGCGATTGAACCGCTAAATATGCCAATTCTTATGGGCTGAAAGGAATTTCATTGCCGTAGTAGTCTAACTCAAATTCTAAAGGCACTATCCATGGGTCATCGAATGGTATTGTGCTTGATGTAATAATGTTGATATTGGAAATAGTACGAGGCATGTTAGGAGGAGGTATGAAGAAATTTCCCATAAGAGAGGAATCCTTAAGTAGACCTACTCCAACATCTTCATAAGGGATAACCGACTTTACAACACATGGGATAGTATTCATAGAGGCTAGATCTGAAGTGTTATAAGGCAATTGAGCAATTTTGACAATGTTTCCTTTAAGAGGAAACATTATTAACAAAAGTACCGATGAGACTACAATTTTCATGGCATAAGAATAACTCTGACCTAAAATAAGGTTGTAATCAAGAGGGGCATCAATGAATTCCACCTCAAGCATAAAAAAATTTCCTTCTACCTCTATGGGTAAATCCTGGAGAATTCCAAATGGAAGAAAGCCTCTTTGTTGAAGAGGCAAATCCCCTCTGCGGACAGAGGCGATCCCTACTAGCCCAGATTGGGTCTAGCAACAATCAAACACGCTACAGTGCAGGTTCCTAATCGTAAATAAGCCGACTTGCGATGAAGGCTTACCTGGAATCCAACGTTGTCGTTTGTAGAAGAGGTGGTGCTCCCGTTCCTTTTCCCTGGCAGATCACAATCCTCACGATCTCCGTGGTCGGACACCTGCACATGCAAGAAGCAACACAAACACAAGCATAAAATCCAGTATATACAACTATATGTCAGTCGAAGAAGACATAACTCATGAACATAATCAAGACCAAGAGTGGAACCATAACCAATAGTCGCTTATCATTAGAGAGTCAAAAGAAGAATACAACCATAGCTTCGATGCAGCACTCTCCTTTGGCGGGTTGTCAGTGAAACATGTCTCGATAAAGCCTGTCAAGGATGGGACAAGCCTCTCTCTCTGGATACTTGGCAATAGTCTCCTTGCTTGGATTTGGCCTTAAGGGAATCAAGAAGGCTCTTGCAGCATAAGGATGTGAAAGCTCTTGGGAACTTGGAGATTAGCTTGCAAATGAGATGAGAAAGATTTTATAGATGGAGGAAGGGGATTTGGGATCCCTATAATCATGGGATTGGCCCTATCATCAAGGAAGCTTCAATGAGAGGTGGAAAACCACTTCCTCTCTATGGAAATCCGTAGCCAAACCTCCCAACTCAAGATAGATATCAGTCCATGAATTTGTTAGGACGAAAATTTCGCCATTTATTTTTTAAAAAACACCTCTTAATATAGTTGGTGCGGGTGCGGCTCTATGACAGAGTGCCAATCGGCACACCCTCTTTGGAGGATTTGCCCCCTTGGCGCGAGGGCTAAACTGTGGAACCGCGCCAATGGAAAAAGAGCTATTTTTAGGGTTTTTTGCAGCGAGATGTCTTCAGGGCAATGAAAGCTCATCTTCAGAGGGATGCAATGAAATTATTTTCAAGTCTTGTCTCTGCTCACAGGTCACAGAATGAGCCCTCCAATGTGTGGGATGGGGAATGGTAGGGACAGTGACAAATTGCTGTGTAACAGATTCCCCCTAAAGCATGAGGCCCGAGAGAGGGAGAGGGGTGAAATGATTTACGAGAACATGCCGACTGAAAACACTGCCATCGGAAAACCTGTGGAGCGAAGTACAACTGATGTCTCAGATACATGATATATATGCGTGGTATGGGCGCAGCCATCCATAACAGAGTATATAATAATTAGGATCCAAGGCATGGACGCAGCCATCCAGAGAGGATCGATAAATAGACTCAGGTATGATCGCAACCATCCAATCAGTGATTCATGTAATAATAGTCCACAAAATCGCAACCTAGATTACAACAAACACAATCCAAGGTCTTGTGCTCCATCTTGACCCGAACAAAGTACAAGTTCAAGCATGCGAATATGTGAGCTGAAGTCAAACATGCAAGAACATCGTCTGATTACCAGCCAATGATGAAAGATGTTAACAGACGTGATAGGAACCACCTATAACGACAATGGCCATCAAGGTACTATAGGTACAATCAAAAGCGTGTGAATCAATGAGCTGGCGTCGAACACCGGTAGAATCACTCAACCGGAGGCCAATGATGAGAACCTCACGTCGAATGCGACGAACCTGACATTAAGGCATGCAGGCTCCAAGGTACCATAAGAGAGTCTCTAGATCAGCTTCCCGGATAATGAGCTGAAGTCGACAGGAAGTGACCTTGATCGAAGGTGGGCCATAATGTTTCCCATGTCATCTACACGAGACAGAGAAACATGATGTTTTTTGTGAATCGGGATCATATGAGAATCAGAGGAAGGTTGATACTTTGCAGAGGTCAACTTCTCCTGAACATACAACGACACAATAGTGGATTTGGCAGTATTTGACATCAACGGATCAGAGGGCATGGCGACGAGGCAACGAGAAGATGAGATGTCAAAAGGGATTATCCAAACCCACAGAGGCAAGTGAAGAATGAGATGAGATGTCCCCAACCCGACACGAATGTAGACAAGTGCCATGTTCAAGAGCGACATACTGTCGACACGACAATGATGCTGGTTCCATTTTCCCCCACCATTTCTTGCGAGTACCCCAATTATTTTTGATAACAAGCTTGAAGGGGATAGCATATGCTTGTAATATAAACCACTCCTTTCTAAAGTAATCCATCCTAGTACATTTAACGAGCCCTAGGAGCGAGTCCAACACGTTTATTTTGGTCACTCCAATGTCACTGTGGTTTAATGCAAAACGAGTCCGACAAAAGAAGAAACTCGACGTCTTTCATATTTAGAGAGTTTGAAAAGACAAGGAAAAGTAAAAATCCAAAAAAGTCCCTTCGTAGAGCAGTTTCTTTCGCATCCGAAAAAGGTAGAAAAACTATGTCCGAGGAAACCTCCGTTCGTGATAGGTTACGTGTATTCTTTTTTTCATAAATAACATATCCCACCTGAAAAAGTAAACGTATACTGTAGATGTCGTTTCTCATAGCCCACTTAAATTAGAGTTCAACGATAAGTATCTCGTAATCTTTTCATGTTTAGAGAGTCAGAAAAGAGCTGAAAGATGACTCCACCTAGAGGAACGAGTGGTATAAAGGGTAGCAACTGGTTCCGGTAATGGTGGAACTGCTCTGAACAAGATAAAGGTTAAGAGGCTGGCTAACAAGACCACTCATCACAGCGGTTCCTCAGGAACGGTTAAAACAACCAAGTGAAGGCATATGATCGGCCAAGCAGATAGTGACGGTGGAATGAGAAAACCAAGGCTCATCTGGCGAAAATAGGCTGATAAAATGGCAATCACAAGAGGTAAAATGGGAAAGGTTTCATTTTTACACAAGCTTGAAATTAGGAAACTCTGCTTGAAGTTGGTTTCATTTTTACACAAGCTTGAAACAAAGATAAACTATGCTTGTTAAAGTAAGCATGCCCCAGCATGGTGACTCAATTCGAGGTACATGCCCCCCAAGATTCAATCCATATGAAAGGAAGATGGAGTGAAGGTTCAAATTACAAGATCCAAGAAAGACTCGACTGGGATTTTACGAGATCTTACCAAAGACTCGAATTGAATAGGAACGTGTTTCATTGTTTTAACGAGGTTGACACATTAAAAGAACTATCCTCAGGACACCTTATTTCATGGTTTAAGGAGCTTGGCACAAGACAAGGAACTCTGCTCTGACAACTTTGTTTCATTTTTTTAAGGAGCTTGACACAAGACAAGGAATTCTACTCTGACAAGCTTGTTTCATTTTTTAAGGAGCTTGACAAAAGACAGGGAACTGTGCTCCGACGACCTTGTTTCATTTTTTAAGGAGCTTGACACAAGACAAGGAACTGTGCTCCGACGACCTTGTTTCATTTTTTAAGGAGCTTGACACAAGACAAGGAACTGTGCTCTGAAAAGCTTATTTCATTTTTTGAGGAGCTTGACACAAGAAAAGGAACCATGCTCCGAAAACCTTGTTTCATTTTTTAAGGAGCTTGACATAAGACAAGGAACTGTGCTCCAACGACCTTGTTTCATTTTTTAAGGAGCTTGACACAAGACAAGGAACTGTGCTCCGACGACCTTGTTTCATTTTTTAAGGAGCTTGACACAAGACAAGGAACTGTGCTCCGACAGACTTCCTCATAATGAACAAGAAGTCATCGGTTCCAAGAGTTCCACTCCCGATGGAAGGAAAACATCCTGGAAGTTAGGACCCAATGCCCCCAGCACTTAATGCACAATGGCACTATCACTGGGTACAGGCACGGGGTAGGTAGCCACATAGTTGACATGCGGTGGGGCAGATACAACGGGTGGATAAAAAATAGGAAGGGATGATGGTGGGCCAGTCGCCACATTAGGACCAAAGAACGAAAGTTGATCAATGGTCACGATCCGTCCTTCATGTGGAAAACAGACCACACAAAAAAGGTAGGAGACAAGAGCTCCCATGGCATAGGTGTAATCGCGCCCCAAGAGTAGATTGAAATCCAAGGGGCCTGGAATAACCATCACGTCCATATGGACGGTTTTACCTCCCAAAGTAACAGGTAACCTTGGAAGGATCCCTAAGGGTTGACTAGTTCTTCTGTTAAATGCCAACAGATTCTGCGTAACAGGCAGTGAACCAAAAGCTTAGCAAGTAGTTGAGGATAAAATACTAAGAGACGCACCTTCATCTATAATGGTGTTGGGTACGACCAGAACAAAAGCCTGTACTGTGATCTCGAAAGGCACATAAGACGGAAGGCGGTATCCTGCAAATCGACTCCAATCAAAGGAAGAGACTAAACTACTTGGAGGGGATACCATCGAACCAAGATGGTCTTCCCCTGGTGTTACGGAAGAAGAAGGAGCATCCTCCACGACTTCCATCACGGAGTCGGGAAGAGTATCCTCCAAGACCTCCATCACGGGAGGCAGAGGAGCAACTTCTTGAGATATAGGGACAGGAGAATCCTTCTCCAAGTCTGAGGAATCTGAAGAGATAAGAAGAACCTGAGGGATGTGAGGTCCACTCTCAACGGAAAAGACCTGGTCCACCATAGACGGGGCCAGTTCAACTGATCTCACGACCAATGGTTGGTCAGGGATGGATTCCTGAATTTGAATTTCCGAGAGAGCGGGATCGACCAAGGATGACTCTTGACCAATCGTAGGATCATCTGGTGGAGGACTCAAAGAAAGCCGATTATAATCAGCTGGAAGGTATGGTGTAGAGCTGGTTAAGTTGTCCAAGAATCTCTTGGCTTCATCCATATACAGACAAAGGTGAATGGCATGGTTCCCTTCACACAACTTACAGGGATTGGTGAGCTTACCCTGCTTCTTAGGAGCCTTACTAGCAGCAGCTGAAGACGTGCCCCGAACCTGACTCCCGGAAGCCAAAGGCAATGGCGGGCGAACGTTGGACCATACTTCGAGTACCTTGGGAATTGCAGGGCAGTCTCGAAGAAGATGGTCTCCCGTGCACAACATGCAAGGGAACTTGACTTTCCATGGAGGGTTGGAAGGTTTATCAAGAGGAGAATTCTTAGGCGCAATGGCCGCAGAGCTAGCCTCTCCTTTATCTACCTTCTTCTTCTTTGTCTTCTTCTTCTTATTCTTATCCACCTGGTTACTCGAATCCAGACTTTCATCAGGCGAGGTAGAAGAGGAGGACGCAGAAACAGGCGAAGAAGGGGAGAGGTTCACCTTGGAATCAACATGATGTTGTTCAGGCGGAGGAACTGATTGAACAATAGCTGAGACATTCAAGACCACAGAGGTTGAAAACAACCAAACAGGCAACCCAATAGTTAACCCAGGAAGGGACAACGTTGCCATATAAGGAGCACCAACATTTCCAAAAGGAGAAAAATGACTAGGATTCCCATCGGAGGGGATCCCTTGGTTGGTGAACTCTGGAAAAGTTTCCATCAACAACTCAACACCGCACACGGGCTAAAAACCAAGGCACACAATAAAAACGACCAACAAGAAAACTCTACAAGGGCGTGTGATCGTAGGTGATTTATTTTACCACATTGAAACTTAGAAACTTCACCGTTTCATGTTTTAAGAGTCGAGAAACGGATTAAAGGTGACTCTATCTCTTTCAGATTGGAAACAAGCGTGAAAGGACAAGCGCTTGATGATCCTTTCAAATTTAAAGAGTCAGAAAAGATCAAAATGACTACTCATGAATACTAGGCAAAGGGTGTACCAAATAATCGTGAACTGCAATATACACCTTGGTTTCAAAATGAAAGAGAAATCAACCAAGGACTTAACGTACGTGCAGGCAATCTCCCCGAATGCTGTGTCCTGTGTATCACGGGTATAGGGCGGTAGACTCGGCTTCCTATGGATAAAGGATTGAAACCTAGTGGGGTCTCCCTTTATATACGCGACGGTACGGGGAGCACAAGTCCGTACTAGTGCTGTCTGAAGCCAAGAGGCGAACGACAGCTACTAGGTTTTAAGACGCCGGAACACATCTCTAGCCTAGTCCTCTAAATGTTCATTAATGTTTCAATGCTTCCTTAAGTAAATTGAGTAAATTTTAAAGTTTATCTTCAATTACGTTTTAGTTTTCAGGCCCTACCGTATGTCATATGACAATCTCCTGTATGCAGCTATATGAGAAAAGAAAACTTTTCAATTCGATGAATGCTATCTAGTTAAGGGAAGAGCTTCAAACAATGATGCGGCATAAAACAACACTGCAAACGAAATCTTTTCCAAGCTAGATGAATTTCACTATCCAAAAGTAATTTCAAACATTCAACGATGCAAACAATGCAATGTGATCTATGCAAAATCCTCTTTTTCAAAAACTATGCAATTGTAATCTATGCACAATTTCGTTTTCCCTCCAATGTGCGGGATGGGGAATGGTAGGGATGGTGACAAATTGTTGTGTAACACTCTTCCATCGAAGGATTTTAGAATCATGGGTGATTGATTGATTATTTGAGAACAAAGAGTTTTCCAACAAGCCGAACACATAATGCACGTAGACAGTCCCTCGTCAATTAATGTGTGAAAAAATCACCTATATTTGACTAAAACATGTATTTTAAAAGCCATTTGGTGTAGGAGTCTATGTATAAAGATCTTGAAATCAAATACGATGATATTAGAGTCTTGGGAGTCAATCGCTCCAATAGCTGGCAATAGTAACTTCCTCTGGATTGGAAAAGATTGCAACACTTTGAGGACCAACATTGTTGAAGGTGACATGGCTAGATATTCAACAATATTGTAATTTTGAGCGGCTCTTGCATATGGTTTGAAAGCCGATTTTATAAGCACACCCTTGGCAGACGATTTATTACTAAATTAGGACTAGGTTTCTTGATGTGTAATGGTTCGGAAATAGGAGAAGTTGACACCAAAGTTTGACTGGATGATCTAGTTTCATTTCCAGTTACAAGACTTTAAGATCCATAATCTTGAGATCATGTTGCAACCATGACCTGGGAGGACATCATCAGGATATTCGCCGATGAATTGGAAGAATATCTGTTGTGGGAAATAATTTTTCTGTCTTGCGAAGGAAAATGATCTTTAAGAGTAGTGGGTGTGGGCGAACCTTTGAAAAATTTAGAAACCTCAGCGCGATGCGTGCACTCTTTTGTGTAGTGATCCTCATCACAGATAAGACAGGGATAATGAGGTTTCCTATTTTCGTGAGATGGTTTGGTTTGATATGTATTCTCTTTTGAAGAATTGTTTTGTTTGTATTAACCCTTCCCTTTCCTTTTACTCCCAGATGATTTAGTTTTGGCAGTAGAGGACTCTATGACATGGATTTCGGAAAAATTTTCTAGGGAAGAGTCTCCTTTAGGTGAATCAGGTAAAGTATGATTGGAGTAGTATACTTGGATTGTTTTTTTTACCCTTTGATGTGTTAACTGTACCAAGTACACCATATACGACATGAGAACCAGAAGGATTCATAGTAAGTTGACCTGGGTGAGGTAAATCTAGAATACTTTCATACAAAGTACCAGAATATGTATAAACAAGGTCTAGATATTGGGTTTGAGTGATAACCTGATCTTCTGTTACAATGCCTCCTTTAGCTACATCTTTAGCAATTTTAGGGAGTAATTATTTAATAAACCATTCAGGAAGTATTTGATTTGGGATGAAAAATTTGACTAAACGACGTCTACGTCGCCATTTGTGGATGTGATCTAAAATGTACGTAGATTTTTGTGAAACAAGCTCCAAAAATAGAATAAAAGAGATATAAACGCGTTAGAAATAAGCTACTTCGAGGGGTAAAACTCCAATACATTACATGAATGAACAATTCTTGGATGATACAAATTACAAAACTTCCTTTCTATATATAGGAGTCCATGGGGCCACAATGTAATCCTAGTGGGGTCACAATGTAATCCTAGCCGACCTAACAATAATAATTTAATGGCACAATAATAACAATATGGGGGTTACAGGGGTACAATACTAACGATAAGGCGGTTACACTAATAAGAATAAGGGACTATACTAGTAATATAGGGACCTAAAATTCCCCTCTCCTTCAAAAAAGTGTTGTCCTCAATTCTTGAGTAGCTCTAGGTGTTTCTGTATAAAATTCTCATCCTCCCATGTAGAATATTCAATGGGTAAGTTCTTCCACTTGATGAGATACTCTGAAATTGATCGATTCCGTAGTTGTCGAGTTCTTGTTTTCGTGACCGCTTCAGGTTCCAATATGATTTTTCCTTCCCCATAAAGTTCTGGCAATATTGTTTGAACTAGAAAATTTTCACCTATAACCTTATTTAAGCATGAAACATAGAAAACTGGATGCACTCGTGAAGAAGAAGGAAGCTCCAATGTGTATGCCATAGTACCAATCTTTTGCAACACCTTGTAAGGACCATATTACTTTGGCGATAATTTATTATCCTTCTTAGCTTGCCTGAGGGAAATTTATTTTTATTGTTGTAGCCGCAAAAATAACGAGTCTCCTTCATCAAAGCTTCTCTCACTGTGATGTTGATCTGCCTGTTGTTTCATTCGATTTTGTGCCAAATTCAGGTTATCCTTTAAGAGTTGGAGAACTTCTTGTTTATGCTCGATGTGATCTTCCACTGCATGAACCTTCAAATTTTCTCCTAAATATGATGTGATGGATGGTGGATGATATCCATAAAGTGCCATAAATGGGGTCATTTTTGCTACAGTATGGAAGGAAGTGTTATACCACCATTTAGCGAGAGGTAACCACTTGACCCATTGTGTTTGTTTGTCATATACAAAAAAACGAACATTCCAAACATTTATTTACTATCTCAGTTTGACCATCGGATTGAGGATGATAAGATGAGTTATGAGCTAATTGAGTACCCAAAAAATAATAAATCGGTCCAAAAATTTTCAGTAAAAAAGGGATCTCTATCACTCACAATAACACTTGGGTTTCCATGTAGCTTTTGAATTGTGTCCATAAATGTAGTAGAAACTGTACTTTCTTGAAATGGATGAGATAATGCACAAAAGTGTGCATAATTGGTAAGTCTATCAACCACCACCATGATGACACTCTTTTGTTCGGACATAGGTAAACCTGTGATAAAATCCATTGAAATCTCCCCCCAACGTTGACTTGGAATGGATAAAGGTTGTGGAAGACCCGGGGTCTTAATTGTCTCAACTTTATTCTTCTGGAAAACCAAACATTCCGCCATAAAATTTTGAATATTAGATTTAAGGCCATTCCAAAAAAAATCTTTCTTCACCCTGTGGTAAGTTTTTAAAAATCCTGAGTGTCCTCCTAAAGGAGAAGTGTGGAATTCCAAAAGAATATGTTGTTTTAGGTGCGAATTATTTCAAAGATATAAGCAATATTTGTACCATAAGGAATCATTTTTCCAAATAAATGTATCAGATGTACTAGGATCTTGCTGCAACTTTTGAATGAGTGTCCACACTTCTTCTTCCTTCTTCCATTCATCTCTTGCTTCGGTTATCCAATCTGGTTGGATAATAGAAATGGCACAAAGTGATGCTTCCACCTCTTCATCCTTTCTTGAGAGTGCATCTACAACAACATTTAGCTTCCCTTTTTTGTAGATGATTTCAAAGTCATAACCCAACATCTTTGTGACCCATTTTTTCTGCTCTTCCGAAGACAGTCTTTGTTCCAAAAGTGTTTAAGACTATCATGATTAGATTTTACCTTGAAGTGTCTTCCCATTAGGTAAGGTCTCCATTTCTTTAGTGCATGTAGTATTACCAACATTTCCTTCTCATAAATAGCCTTTTGTAAATACTTTTCTTTGATTGGACGACTTTCCAAAAGCAATGGGTCTTCCTTCTTTCCTTAAAACAACACCAATTCCATTTCTTGAGGCATCACATTCCACAATAAAGGTTTTTGTGAGTGCGGCATAGCTAAGACCGGTGCTAGGCACATTGCCTCTTTAAGATGTTCAAAGGCCTTAGCTGCTTCAAGAGTCCATGAAAATGCATGTTTCTTCAATAATGTTGTTAGAGGTGCTACTATTCTCTCATAATTCTTAACAAACATGCGATAATACCCTGTTAACTCAAGAAATCCTCATAATTACTTTATTGTTGTGGGGAATTTCCATTCCTTAATGGCTTTAATTTTTTTAGGGTCTACCTTAACAACCTCGGGAGATAAAATATGACCTAGATATTTCACCTCTTGTACTCCAAATAAACATTTGGATGTTTTTGCATATAATTGTTTCTCCTGCAATAGTTTCAGCACCCTGTAAACATGATCCTTCCAAGACCTGTTGTAGATTATTATATCATCAAAAAATACTAGCACAATTTTTCTAAGGAAGGGTTTGAAAATGGAATTCATCAACCCTTGAAATGTAGAAGGTCCATTGGTAAGGGCAAAAGGCATGACCAAAAATTCATAATGACCCTCATGAGTTCGAAATGATGTTTTTGGAATATCTTTAGTCTTCATTCCAATTTGATGATATCCTGAATGAAGATCCAACTTGGTAAAATAAATAGCTCCATGTAATTCATCCAATAATTCATCAATCATACGTATGAAAGTTTATCTTTAATAGTGAGCTTATTGATCTCTCTATAATTCATACACATGCGCCATGATCCATCCTTCTTGTGCACCAATACTACTAGAGAAGAGAAAGAACTTTGGCTACGTTGAATTATACTTGCCTCTAACATTTTTGCAATCATACGTTCAATTTCACTCTTTTGGACATAAGGATATCTATAAGGCCTGATGTTTGGAGGAACACTTCCTGGAATCAAATGAATAACATGATCATGATCATGAATAGGTGAGAGTCCTTTGGGAGTTTAAAACACCTTGGAATGATTTTCCAAGACTTTTTGGAGATTTGCATAAATAGATGATTTTGATGTTGGAGCTTCTAGGGAGCATAATTGTGCAATTACGCCTCGTTGTTCTTTCTTTAGAAGCTTTTTCATGACATTAGAGCTTATTATATTTCTCGGCTTCCTTGCAATACTCCTTAATTCGACTTTTCCTTTCCTTCGAAAAAAAATTTCAAGAAAAGTTCTTGAAAATTAAAAGCTACCGTCCCCAAAGATTGTAACCATTGTACTCCTAGTACAACATCAACACCTCCCATTGGGATGGAAAGAATTGGACTATTCAATACATATTCCCCCATGGATAGCTTGATATTATGGAATTTTCGAGAGAAATTTATAGTTCCTCCATTTGCAACCATCACTTGACATTCTTGTCTTTAGATATGGAAAAAAATTCAATTCCTTGGCTACCTTACAATGAATAAAATTATAGGTACTACCAGAATCAATCAACACTATTACCTTTTTCTTCTTGATATGTCCTTCTATCTTGAGAGTTTGAGGAGTGGTAATTCTTGCCAATGCATTACACAATATGGTCAGACTCATTTCTTCCTCTTCTAGGGTTGGTTCCTGGCATATATCCTCTTCTTGTTCATTTTCTTCTTCCTCTTCAAAATATATGTAAAATAATTTCTTCTCAGCAAACTTATGACCTTTAGTGTATTTGCTATCACAACTGTAGCAAAGCCCTTTTTCTCTTTTTTCTTCCAATTGTTGTGGTGTCAACCTTGTAGGTTCTGGAAATCTAGGAGTAGCAACACTTCCATCTTTATAGAAGTGAGTGGTAGGCTTCCTTGTTGCCATAATTTTACATTCAATTTTTTTCCAACTTGAATGCCATCAAATGAATCAAGTTCCAAAATGCGAACTTCATGTTGGATGTTATCCTTTAAAGTACCTATGAAGAGATCAATCTTGTATTCCTCTGTAATATCAGTTACCCTTATATTCAATTTTTGGAAGTCCTCAATGTGCTCCCCCACTAAACCCTTTTGTTTTAGATTTATCAATTGGCTAAAGAAGGTGTTGCTCTTTGTATCCTCATAATGTGCTATCATTTCCTCCATAAAAATTGACCAAGTGACAATTATTTTACAGGAGAAAAGCCATCGATACCATACAAATGTATTTTGTTCTAGATGTAAAGTTTCAATGCGTACCTTTTGTGTGTTTTGCACGTTACTGAGATCAAAATATTGCTCCATATGTAGTATCCATGTTATGGAATCCTTGCCATCAAACTTCCTCATATCCATCTTTGGAATATGGTGGTTCTTCCTGCCAACATTAGAGTTTATGAAACATTTATTTTGTTCTCATCATGAGTTTCCTCTACTATCTTTTCGCCATTAGGAAACATTTCTTGTATCAACTTTGTCAAACCTTCAATGTCTGCTTTTAGATCATTCTTCATTTTTTCCATGTTGTCTTTCATTTTTTTCTTCCATGTCATCCATCTTAGCTTCCATGCCAACTTCCATTCCATCCATCTTAGCTTCCATGCCATTCTTGAGCCATCCATCTTAGCTTCCACGCCTTTCTTCAAACCATCCATCTTAGTTTCCACGACTTTCTTCAAAACTTCCATTTCATTTTTTGTTGTTCTTTGCGAGAGCGAAATTTGCTCTTGTAATTTTGATATGTCATGTTGCCATTCTTCATCTTCATGAGTCATAGTAGAGCCTTCTGAAGGCTTAATGGGTGTTGAATTCTTTTTAGAGGCCATTTACAATCTAATGCTGATATCTATTCTGATATAATATGCCTTTGGAATCAATTCAACTTGATTCTTTAAACAAGACTTATGCAATTCAAAAAAAAAAAATACACACCTTTTACTTGATTTTGAGGAGCTTGATATTGAAATTGACTTATCTCTATACTTGTAGATCCTAAATATCTGAAATTAGGCCCTGTGGTAGTCTTCTGAAGCTTCTTTCAAATTCGATAGTTTTGACTTGATTTGTATTCTTCAAGGCAAAGTTATGTCCAATCTCCCACAATGACCTAATTATGGATTGGTTCAGTAGAGATAACTTGTACGACTTGCCACGTATCACTATTTTCTCCTTTGGCTCTGAAATTTATAGACAAGAAAGTATAGTCTGTGTTCTTCTAGTCACATTTTATAGAATTCCAATCCGATGCTCAGAGAGAGAGTTATGAAGATTTTCCACGATCACCTCTTTGAGATGAAACTCGGGAGCCTGAAAAAGACCTAACTTCCAAAGATCCTATCTCCAAAAAAATTTCGAACTGAGCTTTGAAATTTTGTGATGATGTTCCTTAGGATTTTAGCTTTGCGCTCTAAAAAATTCAGCTTCTGAACCTTCGTAGAAAAAACTTTATAGTGAAAATTCCATGATGATGACCTTTTTAAATGAAATTCAATAGCCTGCACAAAGCCCTAATTTCCATAGATCATATCTCCGAAAATATTGCGAACCAAGCTATGAAATTTTGCGACGATGTTCCTTAGGATTTCGGATTCACACTCTAACAATTTTAGCTTCTGAACCTTCATAGAAAAAACGTTATAGTGAAAATTACATGATGACTTGTTTGTATCGGTGAAACCCTAGAATCTAAAGCTTTGATACAAATGTTGTGAAAACAACTCCAAAATAGCTATAGATATCAACGCCTTAGAAATAAAGCTACTTGTAGGTAAAAACCTCCAATACATTGGAAGAATGAATACCCCGATGATAAAATACAAATTACAAAACCACCTTTCTATATATAGGAGTCCATGGGGCCACAATGTAATCCTAGCCAACCTAACAATAATAATTTAAGGGCACAATAATAACAATATGGGGGTTACAGGGGTATAATAATAACAATAAGGGGGTTACACTAACAACAATAAGGACTATACTAGTAATATAGGGATTTAACATAGATTTACTTTTTTTAAGTGAAGTTAAAAGTTCCATGCCATTATCATAATAGACGGGTAACTGAAAATGAGTAAGGAAAGAAGTTGATAAGGCATTGAAATTATTGAAAGAACCTTGTTGAGCCCTAGAATTGTCTTCTCTATTGCAAACCTTCACTTCATTTCATCATTTCTTTATCACATCATAAGCCTAAAAATCAATAAAGAATGATTAAGATTGCTTAAAGGTTACATACAAATGATTAACATGTTGTATTTTCGTGATTTTTTCTGTTTTAATAATTTTGAACAGTTTAGCGACAGAATATAGGCATTCTGTAGCCAGTCAAGCATTCCGCAGCTGTTTTTTTGTTTAAGTATGATGCAGGTGTCATTTGGAGAAAAAGCGCACATGGGTAGTTCTCAAATATTCCCTAAATTATTCCTTCCCATCCACGAGGATTGAATCGACAACTGGAGGTGTCTAATCCAATGGTCAAAGCAAGAGTCAAAGAAACTATTTTCTATAGGAATTAGGACTCCTGATTTTCTTTGCAGCAAATCACGAGTCTCAAAAGAGTCTCAATTCAATTTCAACTAGAAAATTACACCTGTACCTATTTTTGTTTGACATTAGTTATGAATTTTCATATAATTAAGCTCTATAGAACTGAGAAAGGACAATTGATAACACATTCACAATCATAGTGATACTCTGTTTTTCAAGCATTGTTTTAATAAAAGGAGATTAGCCTTGATGCTGTTCTGATTACAATTTTAAGGAGCTAAAGGATTACACCGAATTGGTAGCAGAGGGCCCCTGCTATTCGAGGAGGTTTCATATGTTTTCTAGCTAAGTTTATTTTAGTTTCTGTTTAGCATTTCTCTTTACTTTTTTCTTAAATTATTGCTTTCATAAATTGCAATTGCTAGATCAAACTAAGTAAAAGCTATTGAATAATAGATAAGTGACTTATAAGAATAGTGATTGCCTAGGTTTCATTTCTTGTCTTTCATAGTTAACAATTGCTGTGCTCGACCAAGTAAAGACCATTTAAATCTTAAATTAAAATGGTTAGTGACTTATAGATACAGTAATTGTCAAGCATTTTATTTCATGTCATAGGAGATCCTCATTACACTACAATTAATCTCTTTCAAAAGATATTCCAATAAACCTTGATTAAATGAATAAGATTCAATTGTAATGTTATTGATTTATGATTGTTTCAACATTTTATTTCATGTCATAGGAGATCCTCATTACACTATAATTAATCTCTTTCAAAAGTTGTTCCAATAAAACTTGATTAAATGAATAAGATTCAATTGTAATGTTTGAGTTATTAGTTGTTTTCATTTCTTTAATCTTCAATTAAGCTACAATATCCATGGATTAGGATTTCTAGTTTTCATCATTTCCTAATTAGAAAATAGACAAATAGAACTCTTCTTTAATTAATTTGACAACATTTCATTTTCCTTCCTTTTTAAATAGATTTAATCTCATCTTTCTAGTTTAGAATAGAATGCTAAGGATCAAAATATAAAAACTCCCAAAACATCAACAAAACCTTAAAACAACGAAGTAGGAAAAAGGGACACTTAGGCACATACAGTGCATTACACTTCATCAGTTTACTATCCCTGGTTGATCATTTATGTTAACAATTTAGGACACTAAATTGACTAAACAAGCCTCGTGATAATTCAATGTACCACTTTGCGGCTAAGTCGATTAACGTTCTTTGAAAAAGTCTTAAACAAATGGAATCGTCTTTTAAAGAGTTTGATGCACACCATAGATCCTCCCCTAGCTTTCATTCAAACTTCAGAATGTCACTTGGAAACTTAGTAGGCATGACCGAACAAAACGAAAGATAGTAAATTGGGTCATTTATTAGCTGAGACAAGTCTGGTAAATCTAAAGTTTCTATAAAAGGTAACCATTTGTTAGGGTCTTGCTGAGTGAATTGATAATCCTGAGGGACACTTCCAGTGCCTGGAGGAGGGTATCCAGGAAAACCTGGGATAGCTTGAGAAATTGGAATTGGCACACCTCCAAGGTATCTAGGGGTACCCATAGCGAACTGGGGTTGAGATGGTATCTGAAATGTATGGACAGGGTATGGTTGAATATGGAAATATGGATTTTTTCCCAGTTTTCCATATTTTAATTGGCCCTAAAATGGCTGGCCTTGAAAAAATTGACCTTGAAGAAGTTGACCTACTAGGGGTTGTCCCTGAAGAGGTTGACCTGCAAAGGGTTTCACCTGAAGAGGTTGACCTACAAAGGGTTGCCATTGAACAGGTTTACCTACAAAAGGTTGAATTTTTTTCATAGCTATTATGCTAGGTTGTCCCAAAGATGCTTGAGGAATGGACTGGACTATAGGTCCAGTTTGATGGGTAGTATTATGAGGGATAGTTTGTATAACAGTTGGCATTGAAATTTGAAGGTTCGTCGGGAACATAAACTTGGGAAACTGCTAGGATGGGTATACTTGGTGGTTCAATAGATGTTTGCATAACAGATTGGATAGGAGTACTAGGAGTAATTAGAACAACTTGTTGAATAATTGGCACAAATGCCTTTGGAGTAATTGGAAGTACACCTTGAACAAGTTTTTAGAATTTGCTGTAACCAAATTGTCCAGGTGGATGAGAAGGTTGATTACAAGGCATTTGTGAGGTAGGTTGAAAAGGTTGTTGAGAAAATGAGGGGTTCCGTATAGTTTTCATCCTTGGATAAAGAATTATCGTTAAGGGTTGTGACACATAGGGTTAACCTTAACCAATTTGAGGCACTAGAACATAAGTTTGATAATTACAGGGAATAGGCTACCCTACAACCATCAGATAAGTTCCAATATAATGTTCTCCTCCCAGAAGAGGCTGTTGCCCTTGAAGAGGTTGTTTCCCTTGAAGAGGATGTTTCCCCGTAGGTAGAATGTAGCTACCTGATGAGATATCTTGAGAGGTATTCCTGGAAAACATATAAATATGCTTCATAGTCAGAGGTTTGGCAGTAGACTTGAATAGGCCAGTTGACATAATAGAAGCTTGCAAGAACAAAAGGACCAGTATACAAAAATCTTTATGGGAAGATGAAAACATGGATGAATCAATAGACATGCTTTCAAAAGCCATGTTACATGTACTTGTTGTGTAACCAGCTCCAAAAATAGAAGAAAAGAGATATCAACGCCTTAGAAATAAGCCACTTCGAGGGGGAAACCTCCAATACATTACATGAATGAACAATTCTTGGATGATACAATTTACAAAACCTCATTTATATATATAGGAGTCCATGGGGCCATGATGTAATCCTAGTGGGCCACAATGTAATCCTAGCCGACCTAACAATAATAATTTAAGGGTGCAATAATAACAAAATGGGGGTTACAAGGTACAATAATAATAATAAGGGGGGCTACACTAACATACTAAGGGGTTACACTATTAATATAGGGACTTAACATGCCCCTCTCCTTCAACAAGTGTTGTCCTCAACGGTTGATTATTTTTTGATGCTTCTGTATAAAATTCTCATCCTCCCATGTGAAATATTCTACAGGAAATTTCTTCCACTTGCTGAGATACTCTGAAATTGATCGATTCAGCCGTAGAGTTCGTTTCGTGACCGCCTCAAAGTTCCAATATGATTTTTCCTTCCTCATCAAGTTCGGGAAATATTGTTTGAACTGGAAGATTTTCACCTATAACCTTCTTTAAGCATGAAACATGGAAAATTGGATGCACTCGTGAAGAAGCAGGAAGCTCCAATTTGTATGCCATAGTACCAATCTTTTGTAACACCTTGTAAGGACCATAGTACTTTGGTGATAATTTATTATCCTTCTTAGCTTGCTTTAGGGACATTTGTTTGTATGGTTGTAGCCGTAAAAATACCCAATCTCCTACATCAAAACTTCTCTCGCTGCGATGTTGATCTGCCTGTTGTTTCATTCGATTTTGTGCCAAATTCAGGTTATCCTTTAAGAGTTGGAGAACTTCTTGTTGATGCTCGATGTGATCTTCCACCGCTTGAACCTTCAAATTTTCCCTTAAATATGATGTGATGGATAGTGGATGATATCCATAAAGTGCCATAAATGGGGTCATTTTTGCTGCAGTATGGAAGGAAGTGTTATACCACCATTCAGCAAGAGGTAACCACTTGACCCATTGTGTTTGTTTATCGGATACAAAACAACGAAGATATCCTTCCAAACATTTATTTACTATCTCAGTTTGACCATCAGATTGAGGATGATAAGATGAGCTATGAGCTAAATGAGTACCCAAACAAGAAAATAACTCCGTCCAAAAATTTCCAGTAAAAATGGGATCTCTGTCGCTCACAATAACCCTTGGGCTTCCATGTAGCTTTTGAATTCTGTCCATAAATGTAGTAGCAACTGTACTTTCATTAAATGGATGAGATAATGCACAAAAGTGTGCATACTTGGTAAGTCTATCAACTACCACCATGATGACACTCTTTCCTTCGGACTTAGGTAAACCTGTGATAAAATCCATTGAAATCTCCTCCCAACGTTGACTTGGAATGGATAAACGTTGTAGAAGTCTCGGGGTCTTAATTGTTTCCACTTTATTCTGCTGGAAAACCAAACATTCTGCCACAAATTTTTGAATATCAGATTTAAGGCCATCCCAAAAAAATTCTTTCTTCACCCTGTGGTAAGTTTTTAAAAATCCTGAGTGTCCTCCTAAAGGAGAAGTGTGCACTTCCAGAAGAATCTTTTGTTTTAGTTGGGAATTCTTACAAAGATATAAGCGATCTTTGTACCATAAGGAATCATTTTTCCAACTAAATGTATCAGATGTACTAGGATCTTGCTGCAACTTCTGAATGAGTGTCCATACATCTTTGTCCTTCTTCCATTCATCTCTTGCTTCGGTTATCCAATCTGGTTGGATAATAGAAATGGCACAAAGCAATGCTTCCACCTCTTCATTCTTTCTTGAGAGTGTATCTGCAACAACATTAAGCTTTCCTTTTTTGTAGATTATTTCAAAGTCATAACCCAACATCTTTGTGACCCATTTTTGTTGCTCTTCTGAAGATAGTCTTTGTTCCAAAAAGTGTTTAAGACTATCATGATCATTTTTACCTTGAAGTGTCTTCCCATTAGGTAAGTTCGCCATTTCTTTAGTGCATGCAGTATTGCTAACATTTCCTTCTCATAAATAGGTTTCTGTAAATACTTTCCTTTGATTGGATGACTTTCAAAAGCAATGGGTCTTCCTTCCTGCATTAGAACAACACCAATTCCATTTCCTGAGGCATCACATTCCACAATAAAGGTTTTTGTGAAGTCTAGCATAGCTAAGACCGGTGCTAGGCACATTGCCTCTTTAAGATGTTCAAAGGCCTTAGTTGCTTCAGGAGTCCATGAAAATGCATCTTTCTTCAATAATGTTGTTAGAGGTGCTGCCATTCTCCCATAATTCTTAACAAACTTGCGATAATACCCTGTTAACCCGAGAAATCCTCGCAACTTCTTGAGCTCCATATAATCCGGAAACATTCACCATGATCCATCCTTCTTGTGTACCAATACTACAGGAGCAGAGAAAGAACTTTGACTAGGTTGAATTATACCCGCCTCTAACATTTCTGCAATCATACGTTCAATTTTTCTCTTTTGGACATAAGGATATCTATAAGGCCTGATGTTTGGAGGAACACTTCGTGGAATCAAATGAATAGCATGATCATGATCACGAATAGGTGGGAGTCCTTTGGGAGTTTCAAACACCTTGGAATGATTGTCCAAGACTTGTTGGAGATCTGTAGAAATAGATGATTTTGATGTTGGAACTTCTAGCGAGCATAATTGTGCAATTACGCCTCATTTTTCTTTCTTTAGAAGATTTTTCATGACATTAGAGCTTATTATCCTTCCAGGATTCCCTGAAATACCCCGTAATTTGACTTCTTTTCCTTCTGAAAAAAATTTCAAGAAAATTTCTTGAAAATTAAAAGCTACCGTCCCCAAAGATTGTAACCATTGTACTCCTAGTACAACATCAACACCTCTCATAGGAATGGAAAGCATTGGAATAGTCAATACAAACTCCCCCATGGTTAGCTTGATATTATGGCATTTTCCAGAGAAATTTATAGTTCCACCATTTGCAACCATCACTTGACATTCTGGTGCTGGGTATAGGAAAAAATTTAATTCCTTGGCTACCTTACAATGAATAAAATTATGAGTGCTACCTGAATCATTCAACACTATTACCTTTTTCTTCTTGATATGGCCTTCTATCTTGAGTGTTTGAGGAGTGGTAATTCCTGCCAGTGCATTACACGATATGGTCGGATTCATTTCTTCCTTGTCTAGGGCTGGTTCCTGGTGTATATCCTCTTCTTGTTTATTTTCTTCTTCCTCTTCACAATATATGTAAAATAATTTCTTCTCAGCACACTTATGACCTTTAGTTTATTTTATATCACAATTGTAGAAAATCCCTTTTGCTCTTTTTTCTTCCTATTGTTGTGGTGTCAGCCTTGTAGGTTGTGGAAATCTAGGTGTAGCAACACTTCCTTCTTTAAAGAATTGAGTGGTAGGCTTCCTTGTCGCCATAATTTTACATTCAACTTTTCTTGCCAACCTGAATGCCTCTTCAATGAATCAGGTTCCAAAACACAAACTTCATGTTGGATGTTATCCTTTAAAGTGCCTATGAAGAGATCAATCCTGTGTTCCTCTGGAATATCAGTTACCCTTATATTCAATTTTTGGATGTCCTCAATGTGCTGCCCCACTAAACCCTTTTGTTGGAGATTTATCAATTGGCTAAGTAAGGTGTTGCTCTTTGTATCCTCATAATGTGCTATCATTTCCTCCGTAAAAATTGACCAAGTGAAAAATTTTTTACGGGAGCAAAGCCATCGATACCATACAAATGTATTTTTTTCTAAATGTAAAGTTTCAATGCGTACCTTTTGTGTGTTTTGCACGTTATGGAGATCAAAATATTGCTTCATCTATAGTATCCATGTTACCGGATCCTTTCCCTCAAAATTCCTCATCTCCATTTTTGGAATATGGTGGTTCTTCCCATCAACATTTGAGTTTATGAAATCATGATTAACATTTATTTTGTTCTCATCATGAGTTTCTTCTACTATATTTTCACCATTATGAAAAATTTCTTGTATCAACTTTGTCAAACCTTATATGTCTACTTTTAGATCATTCTTCATGTTTTCCATGTTGTCTTTCATGTCATCCATCTTAGCTTCCATGCCAGCTTCCATCCCATCCATCTTAGCTTCCACACCTTTCTTGAAAACTTCCACTTCATTTTTTGTTGCTCTTTGCGAGAGCGAAATTTGGTGCACTTGGTCTTGTAATTTTGATAGATCATTTCGCAATTCTTCATCTTCATGAGTCATAGTAGACCCTTCTGAAGGCTTAATGGGTGTTGAATTATTTTTACGGGGCATATTTTATAACCCAATACTGATATCTATTCTACAATATGCCCTTGGAATCAATTCAAATTGATTCTTCAAACAAGACTTATGAGATTCAGAAAAAAAATTACACACCTTTTTCTTGCTTTTGAGGAGCTCGATATTGAAATTGGATTATCTTCGTTATTGCAGCACTTCAATATTTGAATTTCAGTATCGACGTAGCCCTCTAAATTCTGTTTCTAATGCCATAGGTCTGACCTAATTTGGATTCTCCAAGGCAAATTTGTGTCCAATCTCCCACAATGACCTAATTATGGACTGGTTCAGTAGAGCGAAATTGTATGAATTGCCATGTGTCACTGTTTCATCCTTCAGCTTTGAAATTGATAGCCAAGAAACTACAGTCCATGTAATTGCGACCAATTTTTACGGTACTCCAATCTGATTCTCAAAGAGAGAGTTATGAATCTTTTCCCACGATCACCTCTTTGAGATGAAATTCGGGAGCCTGAAAAAGCACTACCTTCCACAGATCATATCTCCGAAAATGTTGCGAACCAAGCTATGAAATTGTTTGAAGAGTTTCCTCAGGATTTCGGCTTCACACCCTAAAAATTTCAGATTCTGAACCTTCGTAGAAAAAAAGTTATAGCTAAAATGCCTCGATGGCCTGTTTCAAGCAGGGAAACCCTAGAATCCAAAGCTCTAATACCAAATGTTGTGTAACCAGCTCCAAAAATAGAAGAAAATAGATATCAATGCCTTATAAATAAGCCACTTCGAGGGGGAAACCTCCAATACATTACATGAATGAACAATTCTTGGATGATACAATTTACAAAACCTCCTTTCTATATATAGGAGTCCATGGGGCCATAATGTAATCCTAGTGGGCCACAATGTAATCCTAGCCGACCTAACAATAATAATATAAGGGCACAATAATAACAAAATGGGGGTTACAAGGGTACAATAATAACAATAAGGGGGTTACACTAACAACAATAAGGGACTATACTAGTAATATAGGGACCTAACAGTACTATACCTGGGTAAAGGGTAAAATGGATTTTGGTTTCGTGGATGTCCATAACCAGAAGAATGTAAAAAATCAGTAAATTAAAGATACCAAGGATCCAGTTGAAAATGAGTGAAAGGAAAATATAAAGGGTAGATTGGTTCATTGTAATTTAAATCTAAAGATACTTGAAGAGAGGGAATTTCAACCTCATCTTCTTCGTTAATGATTTCTTTAATGCTAATAAGGCTAGGAGGAAGATTCTTAGTGATGAGAAGCTATACTCGAGGTGAATGAAGACGACCAGAAGTAGGGGCTATGAAATTTGAAGGTGACTAAGATGATGGAATCAGACTCAGGTTTAGATATTTTTGGTTCAGTCAGCCGCATATCTGAAAAAATCACTAGTGACAGATTCGACTGTGACTACTTCAGAAATTTTTGGTTGATATTGTTCTGTTTCAAATATTTGAGGTCTATTAACTTCGAAATCAAGATATATTATTATAGATTATTCTCCTTGTTTAGAAGACCCGACTCCTAATGATTGAACCCTTTCAATTTGATTTTTTCCAATTGAATGGGTGTATATTAAAGGGGTTTCCCCTGAATTCTACATCAATGTCTCGGTAATTCAACCATGATTAATTTATTTAACACATGAAATGAAAAAAATTCAAAAAATCACACCTAAGCCCTCTAAAAGTAACCAAACAAATGAGCACGCGCTACAAAATATAGGAAGAAATCCACACAAAAACAATATGTTTCCACAATAAAATCACTAGTTGGCGATGAAATCCAACCTCGCGGAGATCAATGTGGAACAGTAGCGGTCTAAACAGTTACCCTAACAACCCGCTTAATGAAAAAATCCGATGGAAGTAACTCCAATATGCCATCTGGAAGTGAAGGCTACCCTCTGAAAAGAAGTGAGTCTAGTCAATGCCTACTCCAGGAACAGTGGGACCTTCCCTCCACCATCACCTTGGGAAAAATCCTAAGATTATAGCCACTAAGGTTACCAACTGAGACAATTCAACTTGGGGAAATAATCTATGGACCGATATACATGCAAGGGAAAAGTATCAAAGCTCAATCCCCTTGAAAGTTCCTCGACATTATAAATACAAGGTTTACTAACAAGTGATCCCAGGCTCCTTGAAAATGGTTAATCCAAGGTTTACCATTTATAATACGTGCACATATTCTATATTTACCAATGAAGTAGGTATGATAACTTCACTGGATCCAACATGACCTTGTGCTTGAATCTTTTAAGAAGATATTCCCAGAGAAAAACTTTAACAATTGGGTTTTTCCCTACCAAAATATGTTGTTTGTTTGTTTTAGCTACTTTACAAAGTTAAGTACTCCTTATTCCAAAGCACTAATCCTGAAATAGATTGGTGAAAAAAGCCCTTTAAAATGTAAAAATATCTAGATGAATTTTACTAAGAATTGTATTAATTTGGTTGTTTTTTACACAGAGGGGTATGGAAATGAAACTCAATGATGTTGTGACCGACTCAAAAAATTACTCTAAATGCATCAACAATGAATATCCAATTCTTCATTTCAATGAATTCCTAGTTAAGGGAAAGTAGAAGGATTTTTTGAGCTCAAAGAAGTGAAAATTCCCTAAAACATCTCATAACATTCCTTTTTCATTAAGAAATCAATTTCATTTTGAAGCATAACCAATATTGCTTTGTAAAGAAAATTTTCTTTGATTCAAAGCCAAAATATACAATTTCATGAGCAAACAATCTTTCAATTCTTCAGAATAAAAACAATTATAAAACCCCTAAAAATTATTAAAAATTTTCAAAAATGAAACCCGTTAACTAATGGTCTAACTACTGATACCTATACGTGCACCTTCATGATTTATTCCAGCTGAAATAAAAATAAATCTTTTTTTCACTTTAACAAGCAGAAGCAATTTCATAAAAGACTAGTTTTCTGAGACAAATCGTACCTCACTTATTCAGAAGTTTTTCCCTTGCAAATGAGAAAAAAAAATCACTCAAACAAGCATGAATAACAAGACACCTGGTAGCTCCAGAGGGAAATGATAGAAAAACAATGATCTAGGTAGTAAATCTATCTTTCCAAACAAAATAATTCAACAAACCAAGGAAAACCCTACCTGAAAATGCAGAAGAGTTGTTTTCTCAAAAACACGCTAAGGTAATTAAAATGAGTTCACAAACTGATTCTAAGGGTTGGTATAAGTCAGGTTGAATCTCTATAAATTAATCACCAGACTCTGGGAGTGAGAAAATTCATTTTTTCAAAAATTCCTAGGGGGTGCGAAGGTAGTTAGTGATAACTGGTGTGCATGTGCACTGTATTAAACTAAGAATTTTCCCAAACCTACACTCTTTTTATGAAAAAAAAACCTGTAGGGGTGAGAAAATTCAAAGAAATAAACAAAAGGAATTTTAATTCAGAGGATCTAAAAGTTAATAAACCCAACAACACTCAAAAATAGTCAAACTAGAAAAATCAGAGAGCTGAATAAAAAAGAACCAAGAAAACCTAAGTCGTTCTCCAGTGGAGTTTCCAAATTTTTACCCGGATAAATCCCACTTGTGGACAAGAGAAATCTACCTATTATCACAAAAAATAAATAGAAACAAACAAACATAAGAATATATCTTTCCCTAAGCTATTATCATTCAGATTATCAAAACTAGAAAAGAGAGGATAATGCTATTACCTTTCAATGAGATGTTTGTTGAAGACCTTTCCTTTTGTCCTGAAGATGTCCTTCAATGCTAAGAAGAAACCCGCAATAAAAAGCATGCAAAGAATCAAAAAGAGTTGTAGTATGTAATAATCCAAATAATATCTTTACTTAATGATCAAGGAGATTAATAATTGCAATTGTTTTAATGAATCTGAAAACAACACAATGAGAAAAATATCTAAATGTATTATTCAGGAATAAAAAGAGAAATCTTGAAACCAAGCCTTGATGTCATACAAATCCTTCCCATATTCCTTCCCAATCATCCTCCTTGTCTTAAGCTTTCCACTCTAAAATGACCAGCATAATATTATCGTAAGTGAACCCTTAACCGTGAAGTTTCAACTCAATTTATAGGAGAAACTAAGGAGGTTTCAGATCCACCAACTGAGGGGTGTGATCCACAAATGAGGGGATTAGGGTTCCTTTATCCAAGGGGATAAGCTCCTTTCTTGAACGGATTTAGCTCAAACGGGCATGAATTAGAGGTTTTAGTTGGAAGAATATGCGCCCAACTATGCTTATAGAGGTTACTTTTCGCCTTTAATTTACTTTAAATGGGGAGAACAAGTTTTAACGAAAAACGTAGCGTATAAGTCACCAAGGAAGCATAGTAATATCTGTGCATGCATAGGAAGTGACCAGAAAAAGTGCACAAGTAATATTTAATAGTATTTAAGATATATTTTCCCAGTTCCCAAGACTTGGTTAAGGAATACAAATGTTTTACTTCTAGGGAAGCATGAGTATGGATGGTGATAGATCCATATTGACCGTCAAATGTCATATTGAAAAAATTACGTGTAAAAAATTGTGCTATAACATATTTAGCAACCCCATTAGGATCATATTTCCGATTTGGGATAGTCAGGAATTTAAAAAAAATTATTTGATAAATTTCAAGATAAGCATGCTTGAAATTGTCCAAAGCATAGATACCACTAGAAATAGGAAAGTAAGGCCATAGGTTTTTCTTGGAATCTTTTAGTGCTTTGGTCAAGCCATTCCCAACAGTTTGATATGAAATCTCCCTGCCCAATAGCTTATTAGGTACATAAAGGGGTAAAGCATGCAGGTTGGAAAGACTGCAAAAAATGCGGATATAAGTGAATGGTTCCTCCCTGAACCACCTTCTTATTGACATAAAGTCATTATTTGCCTTTGCAGAGAGTCTTGGGGCTTTGTTATTGAAAAATTATTGATTAATAGGGAGTATTATTCCATGAAAAATATTACAGAAATGAGAATGGAGTTTAGATTCACATAATATATCATTATAGATATGAATGGGGGCTGGGTCTTTAATTTTCCATTTCCATCTCATGGATGGAAAATCATATGAAAAACAAATAAAATCTAGTACATAGGAACTCATGAAAAATGGGGGAACAATTCCATCAATGAAATTGAGCTTCTTCCTATAGCTTAGAATTTGATTAGTTAAATTATTTGACAATATATTTTCCTAGTCCATAATATAACCATCTGAAGGAACTTCCATTAACAATACCCATTCCTCGAATTTTTTTTGGGTATTTGGTAACCGTATAAACGAAATATCATAGCAGCGACATGAGAAAAAGGTCCAACAAGGGAAGCTAAATAATATATACCCTTTTCCTTGCATTTGTGTTTTTTCGGGTCCCTTCTCCATTTTATGGTAACTTATTCTAGGTGTTGGTTCTCTTGCATGAATTTCTGGAAAAAAATTGTGTCATACTTTTTTTGTAGAGGAGGAAAGTGATATAATTTCCCTAAATATTTGGGCTTGAATGACCCAATAACTATCTATCTTGGAGTCAAGAAATATCTGTTGGCAATATTCAAGTTTTCGACGACCCATCACACCATATCTATGTAAGGCATAATTTTGGGGTGAGCTGCAATTTTGTGTAGAAAAGAATTGGTTGTTTCGCTCCATTTAGACTCAGAGACTGGTGTAGTATAATATGTTGTAGTGTCTTCTCTCTCAACCACGCTTGGGTTTTCATCTTCAGTTAACTTGTATATGGCCTCCCAAGAGGAAGACCCTGCGTTAGGAGTGCACGTAGTATCCGAGAATAATGGTGACATTTCGATAGTTTCTACTGGATGTGAGACTGTCTGTAATTGAGTTGCAGTGTTTTTCTTGGTTTTGATAGCCTTTGACATCTCCTCTGATTGCAGTTTATTGAAATTCACCTATTAATAAGAGAAACAAGGATGAGTGGAAATAATCCTTTAAGGTAATAGTATTTTCACATCATTTCTCATTTTAATGAGAAAATTATTTGGTAATTATAACAAATCATTTTGAAATTTGAAACCATAAATCCACAGAGTGGCCATTAAATTTTATTAGTATTCATTCACGTGACCTTCATGAATCTCAATTTATTGGTAGTTCGCTATTGGTGAAATTCTGGAGGTTGCCATTCTAAAACTTACGAAATCCTTAAATTCGATCAATATTAACCCTTCATAATGGTTTAAACATGAGTGGATTGTTTATCAGGTGTTTTCTTACTGACGTTTCGGCATCGGGGTAGATCATGGATTGGAAGGTGAAGGAAAAGGTAGGCAGGGCTTTCCAAAGAGGATATTAGGGATCGAATATCGACATTTCCTTATGGTGTTCATTGTGAAATTGCAAATTATGCAATGCAGTATTGCAAGGACGATGATGTAATGGGACAAACTTCTTTATTTTATTCATTACAATCATTCAAAAATTTAAAAAGGCTTCCCCATTATTTTTTAAATATGTCAATTACTAAATAAAAAGAGGGGGGGGGGGATTGTTGAGTAGCACAAATATTGGCGATTCAATGGAAGAAATAGTTATCTTTAAAAATTAATAAAGAGTTTATAATATTTATCCAAGAAAAACTTTGGAAACAAAATATTTTTTGAAGTTTGGATTGATTAAAATAAATTTTGAATAAAAGGACTCATTTTATTGCAAATTCCTTGAAACTTGTTATAGATGAAGACTTTAGCTACTTGGATCAGTCATTAATTAGTTATACGGATAAATCAAGGAGTTTGATTCAAAATTAGCATTTTAAAGATAAAATTCTATATCATAGGTAGAGCCACTCCTGCCAACAAGTGTCCATAGCCTTGATAGAGTTAAATTTTAACCAATAATGAACCAGTATCCCATCCAATTATAGTAATAAATTTAGAGGTAATAAATTTTAATTTTTGTTTTTAATATTTTTTTTTAAGATTTCTTAAAATCCATTGTCCTGGTTTGGTAGCTAAATAATGACAATGCGATTCACGGGTTATAATAAAGTTGAAAAAACCAGCTCATGATGATACTTATTATCTTATAGTTTTAACTACAAGCCATTATCCAAGTTTGGTGGCTAGTTGTGATAATGTCAACATTATTAGTTTCCTATGATCATGATAAGAAGGCTCGTGATGAGACCTCTTATCTTTTAAGTTTCATATATTTTTGAAATTACACTCTAAAAATGATCATATTAGTGGATGGGGAGGTACATTTACTTTATGAATATTGGATGATAATTGAGGCTAAAGATGCTAAGGATTTCAATATATTCTTCACTTTATTAAGAAAACCTTTCATGTTTTAATCACAAATAACACAATCTTTTATAGTTTCAAGTTACAAGAATTTACAAATTAATGGATTAAATATTTCAGATTTTGTTGATGGATATCATACCCAATTTAAATTTTACAATTTCTTTTTAAGTTCTTGCTTCTTTAAAGGTTAACCTTCATAAAATTATCAAAAACACGAATGAAAAGTCAATAATCTATTAATTAACATTATTTAGACTAAAAGACATTGATATGTACATATGAGTAATTTACAATAGACCAAATTTTCTATTAAGAAAATTATTTCTTGAGAAATAGTTCATTAATGGGAAGAGCATCCCTCTTTCCCTATAAATCTTGCAAAATTAAAGTTGATGGACCTAATTTCTCAAAAATATGAAATAGACCAAGACACAACATTTGAAGCTTAGTGTTTTTACCCTTTTTCTCATGTGCCTTGTCCCATTTCAGGACTAAATCTCCGAGTTGATTTTTTTTTTGTTGAATTAACTTGAATAAAAGGAAAAATTATCTAAATTTTGAGGACGATCATGTGTTTGTTTGGATTTGTTTCTTTCTTCTTGTAATTTAATTATTTGTGACATCCTTAATTGTAAAGAATAAGATGGTTCTTCTCTAATTAATTGCACTAGGGCTAATGAGGGAAGAGCTAGATTAGGAGGAAGGATAACCTCTTTCCCATATACCATATGAAAAGGAGAAGTGCATATAGATGGTTTCTTTGTTATTCTATCAGCCCATATAGAAAATATAAAATATTTATGCCAATTCTTTTGATTTTGATCAAAAGTTCGTTTAATAATCATAATGATATTCTTATTGGTTGATTATGCTAAACCATTTCCTTTTGGGTAGTATTTTACATAATATTTCAATTTAAATCCACTCTTTAGAGAAAATTCAGTTATATTATTTCCTAAAAAATAAGATCATTATAAAAAATTATTTCATGGTAGACCAAACCTGGTTATGATGAATTGATCAATGAATTCAATAATATTTTCAGAATTGGCTACCTTCAATGGTATTGCTTCCACCCACTTGGTGAAGTAATTTGTAGCAGTTAGAATGAATTAGAGGTTGAGTTCATGAAGTTTAAGATTTGATAAAAGATCTAAAAGGTTTCTTAGAAGTTTTGGCAACTTGATTCTTGATTTATACCATTTCATTTGACATGGTTATATGAACTTTTTGTAATCCTTCTAGATCAAAAGGATCTTTAGGAGTTCTCTTCTTTGATTCTTATTTAAAAGTGACTTTCTTTTATTTCTTTTCTTCCCAGGCATTTTTATATTCGAGGGAAAGAATTCTCTTTTCTACCGATAGAGATTCTTTCATGTTATCAAGTAAAGTTATCTTGTTGGATATATCAACAGATATAGAAATGTTCGAAGGAAGAGCATAAATGTACCATTCGATTTGTACATCATCACCGGGATTGGAAGTGTCAGGTATTTTGTTTAATAATTTATTGAATCTGGAGTTGAAATCCTTGATATTTTCGTTTGGATTGACTTTAAGGTTAGACCAATCATTGATCAAGGCAACCATTATGTGATCATCTCCAAGTTTCATCAAAAATTGTTCTTTGAAAGTATCCCAACTATTTATTGATCCCGGTGCTAATGAAAAATACCATGATCCTGTAGATCCTTAGAAAGCATAAGGGAACAATATAAATACAAAATCTTGTTCTACAACTCCATTAATATTAATGGCTAACATAAAATTATGGATATGTTTCTCAGTAGGAAACCCATCATCAGGATTATATTTTAGCAACCATCTTTCTGGATGTTTAGGAAAGTCATGGAGTGGTTGTGCCATTTTTACTTCCCCTATGTTAGTCCATGGTCTATTTTCAATTCTGGAATTTTTAGGAATATAAGAAAAAGAAGTAGTTGTTCAAGAGGTTGAAACTGATTGAGTGGAAGAGGAAGTAGAACCTGTAGTACTAATGACTATGATAACACTAGTTTTTTGTGTTTGAGGAATGTGGATGGAAGGTTTTATTGGATGGTAAGAATAAGGTAGAAAAGGATTTGAAGGATCGAATACAGGAGTGTGAGGAGGGGAATAAATAGTAATATCACTAGTAGAGGATTTAGTTTCTAAAGTAAGTACCTTTCTTCGATGAGTGGGTAATGGAAAATCGGAAGGAGTAATTCCAAGTTTCTCACTTTGAGATCAGGTTAATACATGAGAAACTCCTAAAGATGATGATACACTTCCTTATGAAATTTCAGATTGAATAAGTCTTTCTCCTAATATATAAATTCCTTCCAATGCTTGAATTAAAGTTTGAACTTGAGGTAATTCTTGCAATTTTGGAGAGGAAGTTTGAAAAAATGACTTAGGAAGTGAGCTAGGATATTTTGTGGTTGTTTCAACTTCAAATATAAGAGTGGGAGATTTTGAGTGTGATCTTGAAGTTGGAGGGGATTTTGAGGGGGATTGACTCTTATGATGGCCTTTTGATTTAATATTAAACCTTCATACCATTCATAGTCTTCTGGGCCTTCTTCTAGCACCAAAAATGTTGAAGGATAAAAAATCCATGCCTCAACATCGGGGGTAACCACCTAGCGAGGAACTTAAACCGTTCCTTTTCTATTTAGAATAACGGCTCCGACTGGGGATAATGGGACCAATTTCCCTTTAAAAATGTATGCTTGAATGGATGTAAAGTATAAAACGAGAGTAATGGAGTGATTTAAAACTAATAACAATAATAAAATAGACTTAATCTATATATTTCCCAAGATGATATTCCTTTTTATGTGATTTCTAACATATTTCATATAACATAGAAAAATGTAGATCATTAAACACTTTATGAAGAGAAAACGAATATGATAAACTAATTTAATTAAATAGTTTATTAAATTAGTTGATTAAAACCAATCACATAAAAGATCTCATTGTTTCACATATGCTTAAAAATATACAATCATACATATCAATAGTGAAAAATGTTTGACTGTTTGTAAAACATACATATAATGAAACAATGTATAGAAAATTCACTATCTATCTCATCAAATCAAAGAAACATCATAAGTATAATAGTACCTGATACATCAAGAATCTTCTCATGAAAAAGATAGTTTCTCGTTCATATTTTATATTAGATAACTCAAAAGTAGCAGTAGTGCAAACTTCAAAGCTGACTTACAAAAATTCAAAACCCATTCTCTAAATACATGAGAAGGGTTTTATAGTGTGTTAATATTACAAATATAGTAAAGTAAAATAAAATATCTAGAAACAATTCCAACAAACCAAGCTAAGATAAAGTAAAGACAAAGATAAACAATATGTTGTAACAACATGATTATGACTGTGATACATTAGGGGAATTTCGAGTTTTAAAATGGACCTCCTAAGGAAAATGTACAATCAAAATTCACTTTATGAGAACCAATCACATTTTAGGAGATGACATCATCCCTAATGGTTGAGGTGGCATTGCTTGAGTTAAAGGTACCTACTCTCATATTCTCAATGGTGGATAAAAATTTATGGTTAACCTTGGTAGTGCTCTAAGTACTTTTAAAGTCGTAAAATAAAGTACTCATAATAAATGCTATTTCACATTTTTTGAATAAAATATTATTATTGTCATTTCATATTTCTTGAAAGAAACAATGCATATCCCTATACAATCTTCATGTTTTTACACACTTTCCAATAAATATTATATTTGTATATTTTCATATATTTATTTTTAAATTATATATCCATCTCATTTTATTTAATATTATAATTTCAAATTAATTATAAGTTAATCTCTATACATATATATTATACATATGAAATCAAAATAAATAAAAATGTAACCTTGTAATTTTAGGATAAATTAAATCTATAAATAATATTATTATAATATTAATAACAATACAAATATATTAAAATTAAAGAAAAAAAAACATTTTAGTTTTGTATGATGAAAAAAGGTATATTAGTTTGGTATGTTGAATAAGGTTATATTAGGTTCAACATAGTTTGGGGCAAAAAAATATCTAAATTTCAATGTATATAAATCTTATATTATACTTATAACTTTATAAATTAAATCTATTTCAATATTTATTTTTTTCTTTCTTAAATTTTAGATACAACTCAATTCATTTGATTATGATTATATAGATATTATATATTATTATATATAATATTATGAAAAATAACCTAAATGTTATAGAATATATATTATATTATTATTTTTATATTATATATTATTTTGTCTTAGATTATCAATCAAATCAATTTAATATGTAATATAAAATTTACACATAAAATAGTATATTACAATTATTATATTATATTATATTATTTTTATATAGTATATTAATTACATGTTATTATACAATTTAAATAATAAAAAATTTAATTAACATCATATAATATAATTAAGAATTTAAGAATTTAGATTTATATTTTATTTTAATTAATTAATTTATTTATTTATCTTCTAAGTAAGTTTAAATTCTATTACTGAAACATATAGTACATTTAATCCATGGCCATCAGAGGCTTCATGAGTTCAGAAAAATAACAAAAATGGGCTGCCCACGAGGGGAAACCAGCCTGAGCAAAGTATATGAGCTGCCTCGAAGGAGGAAACCAGCTATGACATAACAAAAGACTATGACTTCCTAGAACAACAAAATGACAGAAAAACTGAACAAAATTACTTGGACAATGCCACCTGCACTAGAGACCATAATCTTCTAAGGGGGGTTCTTCTTCAATCCTGCATTAGTATCCATCATCGTCATTTGGAATGGGACATCTTCGAGCTGCTGCTGTGCATACCTCGCTGCTGCCATCCTGCTTGCCTTTATCCTGATGAAGACTCGAGCTGCCATCACCTGCCTTGAGAGAAACATCTTTTTCCCCGGTTTGAGTGGGCTGCACAAGGTCGGAGGGGTCCGGCTTGTGAATTGGACGCGCGAGAGAGGGGGGTTCAGGGGCAGCCTCCGGAATTTCCTTGAAGGTGATTATAACAGTTGCTATGACTAGGGGCTGATTGGTTTGGCATTGGAAATGGAAATGGGCTATAGACGGGCTGAAAAGAGAGGCAGAGGCAGCGGGACGGGAGCCGGGAGGCGAAAGAGAGGCCGAGACACCACGAATAAGGGAGGAAGGGAAACTGCACCCATGCCCACGCCCACCTCCACTGTGCGTAGAGGGATATCTTCCATGGAAACTCTTAGAAGTAGACGACGGAGAGCTAGTGGAGGGGGAGCGGTGTCGGCCAGAGGGGTGAGCCCTGGTGCTGCCCCGACGACATCTTACATGGTGTCTAAGCCTGGGCATCTTGTCATGAAGCCTATGAAAGCGAGTTGAATTGGCAGCAGGAGAGAGAGAGGGAGTCAAATTAAGCTAAGGTGGGGAGGCGAATTGCAGAGGGAAGTATGGGCTGTGGGAGAAGTGAAAAATAGGAAGAAAATCCAGACAACATCCTAAGTGACAACGCTTGCCAAGGGAGGTGCGTGAGCTGGGAAGCTCAGCCTCCGGAGTACAACAAGACCTAACAGGCAGGAACCAATTCGACATGGAGGCTATCAAACAGAGCTGAGACAGAGTTGAAGATCCTGACGCGGAGATGAAGAGTGAAAACAAAGAACCAGAGGGCGACATTATGCATTGCTTGCGGCCTCGACCTCCCACCGGCATAAATGCCACATAAGGTGATGGCCCAGGGAATTAAACTGCTTGGAGCTCCTTAACTGTGGTCTGCAGGAGGCCATGTGGTTTTACCACGCACCATCCCGCAAGATTATTGACATCCCATCATCCGATTTCACCCGCATCCGGGGTTATTTTAATTTATTTAAGTACAAAGGACAAATGCATTAGTTGTTTCATTATAATGATTTTTTATTGAAAAAATCATTCTTATTTATAGTCACATCAATACAATTTTTTTATTAATTTTATTTTTTTATAACTTTTGAATTGAATTTAACTATGGTTACATGGATTGTGGTGCAAAAGGTGAATTGCAAATTCATAAATATTATTTTATTGGTTTAGTTATTATTTTATTATTTCCTTAGCAAACCCATTTTAGACCTCAAAAGTTCCCTAATGAAGGCTTCTTTCCCATTTTCTCCTTAAGTCCACATATATATGTGATTGGCTTTAATTGGCGGGGATGAATCGATTGCATATGAATATGCCCCGTAAATACTGCATCACCATGTGTTGGGAGGATATGAGTTGTTGATTTTGAAGGAAACCTCAACATAAGCCATTGACTATGTGGCTTTACCAATAAGTGCCACTGGGTTGTGAGATTTAATTTTGATAAGTTCTTGATATATTTGGCCTTCTTCTTTGATAAATCTTGCCAATATTTTGTGAAATATTTGGCATCTAGTAATGTGTCCTGTGGGAATTATTTGATTAAATTAGCCTGCAATAGGTTATCGCTGATGTATTCAGTGAGATTGGAGGCAAGGTTTCTAGCTCTGATAACTGATATTTCTGCTTGTTTGATTTTCATTTCCCAATCACTAAAAATAATATCTTTCTGAGATTCTACAATCTAGGGAAGACCAATCGCTCCCCCCTTAGCATTGTCTTTCCAATCGATATGCTCAAAAATAATTTCATGAAATTATTCATAAAATGTCCTCAGATCGGGCAATTTGTTAATCAAAGGATCATTGGTTTTGCATAAAACATCGATCATAGTCAATTTTTGACAAAATATGACTTATTGTTGAGTGAGGAATTTATTGAGTTCTCCTTCTTCCTTTTTAACTTCATTGATCTAGATTATCTTTCAACTGGTTTATTCTTTATTGGAGATTTTGTATTTGAGCATCTTTATCTTTTAGATTGGATTCAAAATGGAGTTTCATATCATAGAAAATATTTTGTAGTTCATCCAGCCTCACTTTACATTTTTGTTCAAGCACCTGATTTTCATTTTGAATAGTTTGTTCCAATTGAACAATATTTGCTTCATTTTCTCTAAGAAGCAATTGAATTTCTATTGTGTTATCAATAGTTTCACTTGATAAAGCCCTTCTAACTATGAAATGTTGTTTAAATCATCATCTGGAGTTGATTGATCTCCTTGCTAGATAGCTTGAAAAGGATATTCAGCGGGGACTAACTTCTGGGCTTGATCTAGCTTTCTATTTTTCCTTTGTCTGCTTACAACTGCTTTGTATTTAGGACTATAAAACACGTCCAAAGGAGGAATTTATTCAATACTTAGAACGACTTCTGATGAAGGAAATGCTGGGATAATTTCCATATCACCAATGGTATTAATTTTCTTGGGAGCCTCAGCTGTGAATGAGGTCATCCCATTACTTACTGGAGTTTGTGTTGATTCTATGTGGACTGGAGTGTTTAAATCCTGTATCTTTGGTTTCAATATTGCTTGATAGAATTATTCCCAAATTTCATTTAATTTTTTATCTTCTTGGATTTTCATTCTTTGTTCAACAATTTATGTAGCTATATCTAAAATTTGAGAATCAATTGGAGCTTTAGCTGAATAAGAATTTTCTTTTGAGAGTTTAGTATTCTTTTGAGAAACTCTCAACAAATCCATTGGAAAATGTACTAATCTCCAACTTCGGTATTGATTAAATTCAATCAATTCCTTAGGATAAATTTGTTATACCACTACTCTTTACACTAGGATACTCAGGAACCATCTCAAATAAATCATCATATTTATCAGGCTCACTTGTAAACTGCCTGATCCTTTCTTGTGCTGTAACATATTTAGCAACCCTGTTAGGATCATATTGCCAATTTCGGATATTCAGGAATTTCAAAAATTTCATTTGATCAATTTCAAGATAAGAATGCTTGAGATTTTCCAAAGGATAGATACCACTAGAAATAGGAAAAGAATACCATAATTTTTTCTTGGAATCTTTTAGTATTTTAGTCAATCCATTCCCAACTATTTGATATTCAATCTCCTTGGCCAATATTTTATCAGGTACATAAAGGGGTAAAGCATGAGTGTTGGAAAGACTACCAAAAATGAGAATATAAGGGAATGATTCCTCCCCAAACCACCTTCCTATTGACATCAAGTCATTATTGGCCTCTACAGAGAGTTTGTGGGATTTTTTATTGAAAGCTTCTTTATGAATAATGAGATGATTCCATGAAAAATATTATATAAATTAGAATGGAATTTAGAATCCCATAAGATATCATGATAGATATGAATGGGGGTCGAGTCTTGAATTTTCCATTTCCATCCAATGGATGGAAAATCATATGAAAAATAGATAGCATTCATTACATATGCACTCAATGAAAAATGGGGGAATAGTTCTATCAGTGAAATTGCGCTTCTGCCTATAGTTTAGAATCTGAGTAGCTATATTATTTGACAAGATATTTGCCTAGTCCATAATATAGCCATATGAAGCATCTTCTATTAACGATACCGATTCCTCAAAAAAAATTTGGTATTTGGGTAATCCTATAAACTATATATCATAGCAACGACATGATAAAAAGGTCCAACAAGGGAAGCTAATGAATACATACCCTTTTCCTCGCGTTTGTGTTTTTTTGGTTCCCTTCTCCATTGTATGATAAATTTTGTTGGGTGTTGGTTTTCTTGCATGAATTTTTGGATAAACTTTGTGTCATACTTTTTCCACGGAGGAGGGAAGTGATACATTTTCCTTAAATATTTGAGCTTGAATAATCAGATAATTGTCTGTCTTGGAGTCAGGAAATATCTGTCTACAATATTCAAGTCATCGATGACCCATCTCAGCATATCTGTGTAGAGCATAATTTTGGGGCGAGCTGAAATTTTGTGTAGAAAATAATTGGTTGTGTCACCCCCTTTAGACTTAGAGACTAGTGTAGCATCATCTGCTGTTGCATATTCTCTCTCAACCACCCTTGGGTTTTCATCTTCAATTAACTTGTATATGTCTCCGAAGAGTAACACCCTGAGTCAGGAGTGCATGTAGTATCTGAGAATAATGATTACATTTCGATAGTTTCTACTGGAGGCGTTACACACTGTAATTAAGCTGCGGTATTTTCCTTGGATTTGATAGCGTTTGATATCTCCTCTGATTGCAATTTATTGAAATTCACTTATTAAGAAGAGAAACAAGGATGAGCAGCAAGAATTCATTAAGGAAATAGTCTCCTCGCATCAATTCTTTCTTTAATGAGAAAATGCTTTGGTAATTATAAGAAATCATTTAGAATTTTGAAACCATAAATCATACAGAGTGGCCATTAAATGCATAAGCGTTCATTTACGTGCCTTCGAAATATCAATGTATCGGTAGTTCGCTATCGACGAAATCATGGAGGTAGCTATTTTAAAAATTGTGAAATTATTAACTCTAATAATGATCCGGATCTTGGAGGGAGGCCCCCAAGGTCTTAAAAAATTAAAATGGATCTGACAAGATCTGCAAAATTAGAATTCCAGAAAAAAAGAGAAAACACAAAGCAAATAAAACCACAAAGAAACTTGTTTTATTAAAGAAAATAATAAATGTAGAAGCTACATTGTGGTGGGAAAATCTCTCCTTTTACAAGGTGAGGCTTATTATTTATAGCCTTTTTTTGAGTTACAATACCATGGGTAGATACCATAGGTGGATACCATGGGTGGATACCATGGGTCAATACCATGGGTGGATACCACTTACAATACCATGGGTAAATTCCATGTGTGGATGAATACCATGGGTCGGTTCCATTTACAATAAAATGGGTAAATTCCATGGGTGGATGGATAACATGGGTGGATGAATACCATGGGTGGATGCCATTTTCCATTCGGATCATTCCTCCCTCCTTAAGAAGAAATGGTCCCCATTGCATGAAGTTCCCTCCTGAGAAGCCTTTGTTGAATATGAAGAGCCACTGAAGAGAAGGGTTTTGTTTAGTTAACCCTTAACCGTGATGAATGAATATCCGAGGATAGAGATACCCTATAATGCTTGTGACCAACTGTGATATTGATAGTGTGCAGCCTAGAAAATGGACTTCGATGAAGTGTGGGTTTGTGGATGAACCAAAACCATGAAAAATTAAGATCCGAGGATAGAGATACCCTGTAATGCTTGTGACCAACTGTGTTACTAACAATGTGCGGCCAAGCAAATGGACTTCGATGAAAATGATTTTGTGCGGTTGACTCATAACCGTGATGCTAATTGTTGATGAAGTACCAGGTGCCTAAATAGCTTGGGGTGGGAGGGAACGTCTCTAAATAGCCTAAGTTGAACACTGCTATGCTGAAACTGATGAATGTGAAGTAGGTTCCTACTAAAGCGGGGTAGGAGGGCACGTCTCCAAACGGAACTCGTTCTGAATGCTGCTCCAGATTTAAAATGAGCATAAATCGATCAATATAACTCAAAATATTTATTATAAATTGTTCTTGGAAATGGAATGATCATTCTGCATCTTCTCATGTGTTTGAAATTACTATCTGGAGACTCTAGAATCTCAGATTCATGTTGGAACTGTCCTGTCATCACAAAATTTCTGAAAAAATAGCTGATTTTAAATCAGCGATAAATCCCTCGTCCGGACTCTGATTCGACTGATTTTCTTTTTGAAATTGGGGGATTTTTCAAGAGGAGCTAAGATATTTAACTATTTATCTGAAATTTCCCATGGAAAATGGCAAGAAATGATATGAGATCCGTCGTCCATGAATTGTCGTCAGAAAAATTGTTGCAACATTGCTGGTTTTGAATCAGCGATATCTCCCTCATACAAACTCCAATTCGGTTGATTTTTTTTTTTAATTTGAGTATTTTTTCGCAAGGAATCGAGATCTAGCCTATGGTTTTGTAAAATTTTCACCAAATTTTTCAGATCTGATCTGCAAACGTGCTGCCCAAAAAAAATTCATGGAGTTTGTTGAAGATTGCTGCAAAACATTGAAACTGAAATATGTTTCAAACCCTCATTCCCATGGAGGCGTAACCTGAATCTGATACCACTGATCCAGATCTTGGAGGGAGGCCCCCAAGATCTAAAAAATTAAAATGGATCTGACAAGATCTACAAAATTAAAATGGCAGAAAAAAAGAGAGAACACAAAGCAAATAAAACCAGAAAGAAACTTGTTTAATTAAAGCAGAGAATAAATGTAGAAGCTACATTGTGGTGGACAAATTTGTCCTTTTACAAAGTGAGGCTTGTTATTTATAGCATTTTTTTTTAGTTACAATACCACGGGTATGTTAGGATGAATCTTTAGTGTAAGTGTACGAGAAAAGACCCTTTTAACTGTGCATAAAAAACAACCCTAACAGCAAAAGATGGCTGCTAATATCTTCAAATATGCAGTTAGTTGATCAAGACAAATTCTGCAAAAATCCAGATCTATGCATAAAAAGACATTAAGCAGTACAAGTAAGGTTTTGCTCCATACATCCAATAGACAAGACAAGAACAATATTTTTTTGAAGAATTTTATATTAATGGCACCTGGGAGGAAAACAAGAAAGGTGTTTCCAGTTCTCCCCAATGGGATGGGTTCTTGGAAGTCCTCAGCACTTCAAATCTAGAATTTCTCTCTCTTGTTGGTGTATAAAATGTAGACAAACATAGAACTCAAAGGGAGCTCACTAAGCAAATAATAGAAAATATGACAATGATAATGGCTCAAAGTCAGACCAAGAATATAGATCCAGAGTGATATAAGAGGCAACAAAAGGTGATGAATGGTAGGAAAAACCCCTTCTATTTATAAAAAAATATTGGGTCATTCTAGATCTTGGTGCATGATTAAAATAATATTAACCAAATCTAGATCCACCTTTTATGGAATATTTTATTATATTTGTTGGAGGGGAAAGGAATTTGACTTGGGTCAAATCTCTTTATTTCTAAATAATAAATAAATAAATGATTTATTTATTATTTTAAGGAAGTGGTTGAATGATAATTAAATAAATAATGATTTATTTAATGATTTATAAATGATTTAGTCATATTTAACAAGGAGTATTATTTAAATAAGATTTAAATAATTATTCCTACAAAATAAGAAGATAAATAAGGATTTATCTGATCAATTTCCTTGTTTTGGGTTAAATATGACCAATAATAATAATTAAATTATTGTTTAATTAATTATTCCATGAGGAAAATCAAACAAATATATATATTTTTAATATTTCCCCTTGGGGTTTCCTGTTTAGACCATAAACAACTTAATAAATGTGTATTATTAAGTTATTTTACATAGTGAAAACAATTTTACTTAGGGTAAAATTGGTCTTACATGGTGTACTTGGGTCCATCTAATGATTATAGGTTAGATGACCAAAAAATGGTGTAACAGATTGCCCCCCAGTGTGCGAGTGTTAGGAGCAAATCGTATAACCGAAGTACGTTGTAAGAACTCAATCACCAGACATCAAAAGGGAAGTCAGAGAGAAAAATGTAAGGTAGAATAATGTGATGAAGAACTAGACCCTGAGGAGATGAGACTTACAAGTGCAACAAGTCTCTTTTTATGAATAGGTACCTGTGTAAAAGGCGGCGAGGGAGGCATACCTATGCCTACCTAGACAAAGTACAAAAGAATAGTGCGTCCAGTAAACAAGGGACCGAACTGTAAAGTACATGCTGGCATAAAAATGAGCCAGATAAAAGATATAATGATGAATCCCACATACATGCTGTGCCTGGGATAACATCCAGGACTTATACAATAATATCTGAGTACATGAGATACGAATACAACCCCAATGCCCCTATTAAAGGGGAAGGGCTCACAGAATCTGACTGATACATGAAAATCAAAGAGGCACTGCAAGCAGCTAAGTCTGACATAATAAAATATATGGAGTTGCATCGAAGGCTGCGATGAAGAAATCATCCAGGTATGTGGGGGGATACCTGCAGGGCCAGCCCCTCATGACGGTTGGAACATCTCACACACACCCGGGAATCATCGATATTAGCTACTGCATCACTGAACGATCAAGTATGCAGATCTCGATCATGCTGAAAGGAGTTGGAGCTTAGAAATAATCAATTCATAGGGAAATAAGGATTCCTTGTGCCTGATTCGAGGCACTGAACAAGAGTGGAAGCTGGAACCAAGGTACACCGCCCTCTAGACCTATCTTTGGGAATGAATGAACTATTGTCGAAAGAAGGAGGTCCACCATAGGTGAGGCAATAAGGAATCCTCAACTAAGGCACGAGAGAAAATAATAGAGTGACTAACAGACTGACACCAATGATGATGATGAGATGGAGGGTACTGAGTAGCGAATAGGCGAATTCCCTTGTTAAAGCATAAAGGGCATGGATGACCTGGCATTGACTGACACAAAATCATGAGGGATAGGGGGCAGTGGGACAGAAGGCCATAATGTGTGACACGAGAGAGGGACCAAGAAATGAACGATGGAGGACTATAGCGGGATACAAAGGGACTCGGGATAGACTTCATCAATGCGATGATGACTCAACTCGGATGCTTTAAACAAGGGTGACTCGATGGTGCTACCACACAGTAAAGGTCCAATGGGGTACCATAAAAAACATGAGTACAAGATGGTAACTCATGACAAAAATCAACACGAACAAGGATAAGTATGGAGGTAAAGTGGTGCCCCAAGTACAAGTGTTGTAAGTGAGGAAATCCGATTTTGAGGAGAGGTGAAGAGACCCTTCTTGGAAAAAATGTGTCGTGGTGAAGTATCAAATCATGAAAAACTAATAGATACCCATTTGAGGGCTCGGTGAGAGCTTTCCAATGGTACAGACGGTTTGTCAAACGGAGCTACGGTTTGGCTGCAGCAGGCGAAAGAAAAAATGAGGGTTTCTCTTCTAATAAGGCATTTTCCCTCCAAATTCATTCATTTTCTTGTGTATTTGTGGTGAATGTAAAGAGGAGAGAAGGCCCAAAATCTTGCAGCAATCGTAGCGGACAAATTGACCATTGGAAGCGAGAACCATGAGTTGCAGGTAAGAGGCCTAATCCTACTCTTTCTTTTTGATGGATTGAAAGTTTAGATTAGGGTCCTAAATCTCAGGAACAACCCCTCCTTCATCTTCACGGCCGGGTCACACTTTTTGGGCCAAAAACTGTGACCTGGGAAGCAGATTTTGAGCAAAAAAGTGCGACCTGTCCCAGGATTTGGCCAAAAAGTGCGACTTGTCAGATGGAGGGGGTTTTAGTGTTATTTTGGGGCTGAGATTTGGGTTTTTGTGATTGGATACAATTTTTCCTATCTGTATACTAACAAAGAAATTTTTTTTGTGCAGATATGGTAGATATATGGATCAAATGGAGAGAGAGAGACGTGGGTACATTACGGTCGGAGATCCAAGCAGATCAGGGTGTCCGTCGTGCATTGGCCAGGTTTGGGGTTCTGAAGTTTGTGGAGAACCCTCTGATGAGAGCTGGAGAGCCCTTGTTAGCCCGGTTTGTCAATTATTGGGATCGAGATCATGAGGTCTTTATAGTGCAGGGGCACAAGATCGAGTTGACAGTCCAGGATCTATATTTCCTGACTGGTCTCCCACCATTAGGGATAGCGGGAAATACACAGCTAGTGTTACCGCGACAGCATAACATCATGGAGTTTGTAGAGAAAAATTGTCAACCAGGTCTCCAAGTCAAAGGGATGTGGATACTGATCGGGGAACTAGACAGATTAGAGACCCGTGCAGTAGCCGTAGCAGTGCTGCGGATCCTGGGAAACCAAGTGCTCCATCACATCACTGGGGGGCAGATGATGATTGTGGAGAAAGTGTTGAGTGGGACCTACTATGGGTGGGCCCAAATGATGTTGGTGTCGTTGAAATGACAGCTGTCACTTTGCAAGTGGCAAGTGAACCATGATTGCACGTATGGAACGTTATTGTGCTCCTTCTTTTTTGAGAAGATCCTGAGCTTGCGACCTCGTATAAAGCTCCCAGATGGGGGCTCGAGAGAGCCCAAGATGCGCTGATGGGGGAAACTACTGTGTAGAGGAGGAGGAGGGGCAGTCGGGCAGGTGTTCCGACCTGAGTTCTTTGCCCATTTGGATCAGATGTCGTTGTACATAGACGACTATCCCTATAGTGGGATGAGTTATTGTGGGGATCCAGACTTGCCACTTTTGCCTGGTCGAGTATAGGGGCCCGATGGTAAGTGACAAGCTACTAATATTTTATGTACATGTTAAATTTTTTGAATAGTATATATGGTACTGATTCATGTACTTTTGGTATGCAGATATAGCTCCGGTAAAACTGGCCGGATATATGGGATGACCTGCAGTATCAAGAGCTGCAGGTCCTAGTGGATCGAGAGCAGCACAGAATGAGGATGCGACTGCCCTCTTGGAGGACATCTGTCGTAGATGTGAGGGCTGCTGACTAGTGTTTCAGAGCATGGTTGGAAAGACTTAGACGACCAGTACATATAGCTATATATTGGTCTACCCTTGGAATGGCGAGGTGTCATGCAGTGCATGGCGATGGCTGGTCAGGGGATGCATGATCTACGAGCTGCGGGAGTAGATCCGTTGGCTTGGGATCCTCCAGATAGTGATTAGGTGTGGGGCAGGTGGTGCCCCCTAGTGTTTATGCAGGTGGTGCCCCCGGGAATAGCGACTTGCACCATCGGCGTAGCCGATATAGGGTGTGGACAGGAGGTCCTGCGAAAAAATGGGAGGAGGAAGAACAATGATGGCAGCGTGAGTGTAAAGTAGAAATCAAAAGACAACTACGGGATGGAGTGTTCTGGGTAGGATGGCTATGACTAGAGGGTAGTGTATGAGGGTTACAGGAGGTATAGCTGGTACTCATGTTGCAGAGGTCAACATAGACATGGAGGGTGTCATCCCGTTTAAGGGCGGGAAAGATAAGATCAGGGGTGGAGAAGGCTTCTAGGAGGTCATCATGATGGGAAAGGAGGGGATGACAAGGGGAATAAAAACCACATGATGCTGAAAAGCTACCTAAATCATTAGCATGAGAAGAAGGGCTCACATATGGATCGTTATGGGGGATGACAGAAGAACAAGTAAATAGGTGGTCAAATGATTGTGAGCCCAAGGTGGTCGTTGAAGGGGGGTCAAGCGAAACAAGAGGGGTGGATTCAAAGGGAATGTTCTCCGAGCGTCTCACAGATGATGATAGGTAGAGGATGGTGGTATCAGGTTCTGTCATCTCGACATCAGGAGGGGGAATGTCAATGGGAGCGGGAAAATCCTTGAGCTGGCCTGACGCATACTGCGCAAGTATGGGAGAGGCGGATTGATTTTGTTCAACCTCATACTCTCGAACTACCTCTAAAGAGGAGTGTTAATGTGTCAGTTGGGGACAATGGTGGGAATAATGGCCATGGACACCACACAGAGCATAGGGTTTGTTGGTGCGAATAGTCTTTGGGTTCTTAGCTGTGGATGAAGAAGGAAAAAAGGGTTCAGGGACCGTAGTGGGAATGAGACTTTAACCATGGGTTTAATACGGGGCAATTCGGGACAAGTATGGGTGGCATGACCAATGAAATCACACAAGGCGCAAGGATTTTTGGGCCGAGGAGGGGCAGGGTCCGCCGGGGTGGCCTTTTCTTTGGATTCCCCCTTGCGAGCTCTGCCTTTATTTCCCAGAGCTGTCACAATAGGAGAAGGGTCCTGTTGAGGTGCGGGTGGCACTATAGCAGTGGAGGAAGCTAGGGGAACCGGTTGAACCGGTGTTAAATCAAGGTAGGGTTTGGTGTGACCAGGTGGGGTAGCGGCTGGAGGGTCAAGGTACCAGATGAGAATACCCAAGGTCAGGTTGGGGAGAGAAAGGGTGGCCATGATGGGAACCGAATAGAATCCGGGAGGAGGAGCAAGGAAAGGTATGTGCCGAGTGGGGTAATGACCAGGTGGGATGGCTCCAAGATGGTTAAGGCCTGGTGGAATCGACCCGGGAGGATAAAGGGGCTCATGGGTACCAGCTGTAGGAGAAGGGCTAGAAGGAGTAGTTCTGGCTGGCTGAGATGAAGGTCTAGGAGCAGGTTGCGGACTAGCTGAAGCAGGCCACTTAAGGGCAACCCAAGATGATTGCATCATGCAAAAATTTGATAAGCTGGGATCAGAGACAGGAGGAGGAGGGAGACTAGGGAAGGCTCCAAGCAAAGAGGAGTCTTTGTAGACACTGGGAGAGACACTAGTTAAATAATCGATGGTTTTCATATTGGTCACAGAAGAGATGGTCATCTCAGTGGAGGTCTAAGACTTTGGCTCATGATACATCAACTGGTCAATGGTGACTATATTTCCATTATGAGGGAAAAACATCTTGCAGTGGACCACGGATGGGACAAAAGACATGGCATAGGTGTAGCTATGCCCCAAAAGAATGTTGTAATCTAGAGGGTTGTCGATGACTTCAACGTCCACGCAAACCGTCTTGCTCAAAAGAGTGATAGGACAATTACAGAATAGGCCAATGGGTTGGGAGTTGTGACCATCCCACGCTCGAAGGGTGATCGTGGAAGGGGCCAACTCAGGAGATCCGAGCTGTTTCCAAACCGAAGCAGACATCACACAGGTGGATGCCCCCTTATCAATGATACACCGAGACACATTAGCATTCCAGATTTTGACTGGGATTTGGAAAGCTACGGAAGTAGGAAGAGGAGGATGTTCTGATTGATGGGCATTGAAAAAAATCAATTGGTCATCAGCAGGATCTACAATGCCCATGGCAGATCGTAGAGCCTTCTTTTGGGAAGGGCACGATTGGAGGAGTTCCAGTGTTGAAATGGCAGCAGGAGATTGCGCCAAATCATCTACTATGCTATACGAATGAGCAGCTCGACCAAAAGCAACATTTTGGCGTAATGGTCCCTTAGGGATCTTGGTATGAACCTCAACTTTGGGTTGAGGGATATGCAAGGGACCATTGGATGTCGAAAGAGGCTCTGTAGAACTTGAAGAAGATGATTCAGGGACAGACGAAGCGGGAGGCTTGGGGTACTGACGAGACCAAGTTTGAAGGTTAAGATCGATGGTTAGAGGTTGATCAGAGTTCATCATGAGGATCTAGTAATCGGAGGAACCAAAAGGTGAAGGTTGAGTGGCCACCTGTCCATTAGGTGGTTAGGTAGCCACGAATCCTTGCTGGGGGAAAGGATTGGTAAACACAACCGGTTGAGTAGTAACCACATTGGGTGGAGCAGTAGGGGAGGCATGTTGTCCTCGCAATGTGGCTTGAGACTCCCACATCTATCGCATCTATGGTAAAAGGGGACAATCATGAGTGTAATGACCGTAAACACCGCAACACGAACAAGGCTTATTTGTACGAATAGGCCTGTCCAGCTTGGGCTGAGTGCCCTGTTGCTGGTTAGCAGCGTTAGAGTCAATACCTTGAGGATTGGGTCCATGAGTACCAGGGGCAGATTATTTTTGATTGCCTTTCCTCTTCCTTTGAGAAGAAGGAGGATTATTCGTGCCCTGCTGTGCAAATACTTGCCTCGGAGGGGGCAGTAGTTCCTGTTGCCGGGGTTGAGAAGGGAAGGGAGGCAGAGGTGCAAATGCTGGAGGATTTGGGGCACCAAGCTATGGGTAAATATAATGGTTCGGTTGGGCAACATTGAGGTAAGCAGGAGGTTGGGCAAAAGGATGAGGCATGCCGTATCCTGGATACATGCTACCTGGAGGAGGAAACGTGCTGGAGGTGCTGGCCCCTCCTGGAGGGAGACCATAGCTCATAGGAGGTTGACCGTATGGATGAGAAAGAGCTCCAACGATACTGTTGGTAGAATGGGATGCCTCCGAGGCATTAGCACCACCGGGTTTGGGGAGGTCAGGAAGGACGGTATAAACATAACCAGACTGAGCATATATCAGGTCATATTTCAAGGCTATTTGGAGGGCAACTTCTTTGGTTTGAGGAAACTGCGAGGTGACATCTTTGCTGATGGCAGGTAAGAGAGATCTAAGGAACCAATCCATATAGACACGGTCTTCAAATTTAGAAGCTCTACACAAGCTCTTTCTTCTCTGCCATTCCTAAACATGATCGAAAAGGCGGGTCGCAGAAGATTGATGGAAAGAGGTCAAGAGTTCGGTACTAGTGTCGTATTGGAGAGGGAGCTATAAATAAGATAAGAAGGCTCAGGAAATGGTTACAAAGGTGGTATGGGAAGAGGAGGTCTAATCAACATACCACTTAGAAGCTTCAATTGTAAGTGTGTGTTGGAACAACCGAAGACAGATAGAATCATCGGTAATGGAATTGGAAGAACACCACATGTGGAAATATCGGATATGGTTGGAGGGATCTTCTCCAGCAAGGCCTTCGAACTTGGGAATGTCATAGGGGAGCTTGGTTGGAATAGCAAGCCAGCCAACATCATGGTGGATAGGGTCATTGATCAACTGATTGAAATCAGGGAGACTGAGGCCAGCCATGTAAGGGAGCAAGGGGACAGTTGAGGTAGTTCTTGTGGTGGTTCCGCTAGTAGCATTCCCGGTAGTAGGGCTAGGATTAATGCTAGCGTTAGGCCCTGGACCAGACATAGTGAAGGTGACAGGGGGAGAACCAGAAGGAGAACCCAATGAGTCAGAAGAGGAGTCGGAGTGCGGACTTGGAGGAGGACTAACTCGACGACAACGAGAAGGAGTAGGTCGAACAACCGGAAACTGAGGATGAAAGCCAAGAAGTCTCCAGGATATACGCCTTGGGGGCACAATGGTGACAACAAAAACATGGCACAAAGGGAAGAAGAACGACCAACAAGGGCAAGGAGGTGCAGAATCAAGTGATTACAATGTCGAAACAAGGGCAGAGAGGTGTAGTGTCAATTGATTTTACAATGTTTTAAAGTATTTTCCTAGCAGTGTTAACCAGGCTCTTCTTCGCTTAGGGTGAGTGTGTGGTGTGCGTTAATTTTAATTTTTAAACCCAGAAATTTTGAGAGAAAAAGAAAAAGTGTGCTACGTAACTGAAAATAAATCTACAGAGAACAGTATGTAATTCTGAAATAACAGAAAATTAACAGCTAACAATGCATCAATCTAACCCAAGGAGGTGGGTCTCTCAAAAACTAGTCTAACAGAGGGAAAAAATATAATCAAAACACAATGAACATAAGCCAATAAATCTAAGGTTGGGAGGGACAGGGATCTAAAGGATAAATCTAGTGAAAAGAGGTGCAGAAAATAGCAAAGAGGAAGAGGCAAGGTTGCTGTAAAAGAGGAGGTAAACAGCTAAAAGCAGTAGGGGAAAGGAGGTGAGCCTAAAGGCAAACCCAAAAAAAATATATGAGGTGATTTGAAAAGAAAAATAGCTGATCTAAAAGGGATCTGAAGAGGAGGTATCAGATCTGGAAAAGAAATGGTTGAAACTCTGAAAATTTAGACACTTGCAACAGGTAAAAAATCTTCCACAAAAAATGGAGGGTACTAAAGCCCTAGGGGGCTATATTCCCACTTAGTTCAGTAAAACAGAACAAGAACAGGTCTAAATAGGTGGAGACGGAGGCTGGAAAACCCTGACAGAAGCTTCAGACAAACCCAGAAAACTTTCAGAAAATCTGCAGAAAAAAGTGCAGGTCGCAGGTTCAGACCTGTTTTCTGTCTAGGTCACAGTTTTGAGGCTGAAAAGTGCGTCCTGCAGTCTAGGTCGCAGGTTTAGGGCCGAAAAGTGTGACCTGCAGTTCAGGGTCTCGTGGTGGCAGATTGCATAAAAAGTTTTCGTCTCAATTGCGGCTGATGTCTGTTACCTGCGCAATAGGGCCAGAAACACACGGAAGTTAGAAATTTTAATGTTTGAGGGTTTTATGGGTAAAAACCAACATAAAAATAGGAAAAAAAAAAGCTGAAGAAAAACCCTATGGTTTGAAGCAGCTGGATATGCAGGAATATGAAAAACGACAACGGTCGTAATTGAAAACCCGTGTGGAGTCGCCAGTTGTTAGGATGAATCTTTAGTGTAAGTGTACGAAAAAAGACCCTTTTAGCTATGCATAACAAACAACCCTAACAGCAAAATATGGCTGCTAATATCTTCAAATCTGCAGTTAGTTGATCAAGAAAAATGCTGCAAAAATATAGATCTATGCATAAAAAGACATTAAGCAATACAAATAAGGTTTTGCTCCATGCATCCAATAGACCAGACAAGAACAATATTTTTTGAAGAATTTTATATTAATGGCACCTGGGAGGAAAATAAGAAAGTTGTTTCCAGTTCTCCTCAATGGGATGGGTTCTTGGAAGTCCTCAACACTTCAGATCTAGAATTTCTCTCTCTTGTTGGTGTAGAAAACCCAGACAAACATAGAACTCAAAGGGAGCTCACTAAGCAAATAATAGAAAATATGACAATGATAATGGCTCAAAGTTAGACCAAGAGTATATATCCATAGTGATATAAGAGGCAACAAAAGGTGATGAATGATAGGAAAAACCCTTCTATTTATAACAAAATATTGGGTCATTCTAGATCTTGGTGCATGATTAAAATAAAATTAACCAAATCTAGATCCACCTTTTATGGAATATTTTATTATATTTGTTAGGAGGGGAAAGGCATTTGACTTGGGTCAAATCTCTTTATTTCTAAATAATAAATAAATAAATGATTTATTTATTATTTTAAGGAAGTGGTTGAATGATAATTAAATAAATAATGATTTATTTAATTATTTATAAATGATTTAGTCATATTTAACAAGGAATATTATTTAAATAAGATTTAAATATTTATTCCTAGAAAATAAGAAGATAAATAAGGATTTATCTAATTAATTTCCTTGTTTTGGGTTAAATATGACCAAGAATAATAATTAAATTATTGTTTAATTAATTATTCCATATTCACTAACTAAATATAGATTTTTTTAATATTTCCCCTTGGGGTTTCCTGTTTAGACCATAAACAACTTAATAAATGTGTTTTATTAAGTTATTTTACATAGTGAAAACAATTTTACTTAGGGTAAAATTGGTCTTACATGGTGTACTTGGGTCCATCTAATGATTATAAGTTAGATGACCAAAAAATGGTGTAATAGGGTAGATACCATGGGTCGATACCACTTACAATACCATGGGTAAATTCCATGTGTGGATGAATACCATGGGTCGGTTCCATTTTCAATATCATGGATAAATTCCATGGGTGGATGGATAAAATGGCTGGATTCCATTTTCCATTCAGATCAGATCAATCTTAACCATTTATAATGGTCAAAACAAGAGTGAAGGGTTTGTTGAGGTTTTTCTTATCGCTGTTTCAACATCATAGATTTTTAGAAGTGACACAAAATAAATAGTGCGATATGAAAAATCGAGGTATATTGAGGATTGGAATTAAAAGGAAAATATAGCTGGGGATTTCCAAAGATGATATCGGGGAATGAATATCGACATTTACTTATGGCATTCGTTTTGAATTTCCAATTTCGAAATGTGATATCGAAAGGAGGGAAATGTAGTGAGACCAACTTCTTTATTTTATTCGTTACAATAGTTCTATTTAATTTAAAGCCCTTCAACGCTAAAAAATAAAAATAAAGCATCATATCGAGAATTCTTACGTGAGAGTTATTTCTATCGGAGATTTTATACTATGCTCGATATAATTTTTTTCCATGATACTCTTCAGAAATATAAGGCTAAGTATTAAACTAAAGGCTTATCTCTGCTAAAAGTTTATTTAAGAGATTTTTTTTCATTTTATTGAAATAATTACTAAATAAAAGGGTGGGGGGGGGGGGCTGTTGAGTAGCACAATAGTTCCAAATATTATATCCTTTTAAACCATCCTTATACCCAATAAAGATGCACCTTTCATATTTACTATCCAACTTGGTTCTTTTCTCCTCTGTAACATGTACATATGCATCACAACCAAATAGCCTCAGATGTGAAAGAGAGGGGTTCTTACCAGTCTATACCTCATGTGGAGTCTTATCCTCCAACGCTGATGAAGGTGATTTGTTAACCAGGTAACATGCAGTCTCCACTACCTCTGCCAAAAATTCTTGTCCTATCTTGGTACCACTGAGCATGCTTCTTGCCTTTCCATCAACGTCCTATTCATTATTTATGCAACTCCATTTTGTTGAGGTTTGTTTGGAGTAGTATTCTATCGTGCTATACCACACTTCAAATTCCTTCTTACAAAAATCTCCACCATTATCTGTCCTCAACACCTTTATCTTCTTCTATGTATTGTTTTCTATCAGAGGCTTAAATTCTTTAAATATTTCAAATACTTCAGATTTATTCCTCGTGAAATATATCCTGTATTCCTCGGGAGTTCATGTATAAATGAAACATATTACACATACTTACCGAGTGATGGAATTGACACACGTCCAAACACATCACTGTGCACAAGCTCTTATATATTGTTCGCTCTTTTAACATCAGAAGGGAAACTCACTCGATTCTACCTCCCATATACACAATGTTCACATAAATAGAAATTGAGAGAGGAATTAAACATACCTTTTAACACATCATTACCATGCAGTATTCAGAGTCCCTTCTCTCCAATATTTCGAAGCCTTTGATGCCATAGAATGGTCTTTTCTCCATAGACCACTTTGGTTTCTACTCCACTTGAAGAACGATAGAACTGTTGCACCCATCAAGAACAATGCTACCTAGAACATTGTACAAAGTTCCAATCTAAACACCCTGCTCAATACAAATCCTCTCGTTGGAAATATGATGCAGAGTGTTGTCCTTGATGGCAACCCACGAATGAAGATGAAGACATGCGACTGTTGACATGTGTTGTCCTTGATGGCAAACCACCTGATGAAGTTATGCTTGACTTGATGGACTTAGTAAATGATGTAAATCAGATATGATATAATGTTTGTTGACAATATAATGCTAAGTGTTTTCCTTGATGGCAACCCACCTGATGGAGTTGTGCTTGATAGAATATGTCTTGATGAACCTATTTAAAGATGTAAATCTGATGTATCCACAGAGAGTACAGAAGGTAATGAAGAAAGGAATTCAATATGTGCTAGATCCAGGATGAAAAGAGTATGTTTCGAGGAATACGTGGATTTGTCTAGGAGAAGTCGCGTATGCACGCGGTTAAGTACGTGCCAAGTTGCGTATGGGCAAAAAGTGCTCAAAAAGTGAAAAACCAGGGGTAACCACCATGGTATTGACCCATTGTATTGGGTAATGATTCATCTAAATGACCCCGTCCAGGAATACCATCGGAAGTAATGTAGTTTTGGGCTCATGGTATTGTTTTGGCTCATGGTATTGAAAAAGGGGCTCATGGTATTGAAAAGGTAAACCTATATAAAGAGAAGAAATTCATTGTGCAAAATCCATGAGTGTGGGAGCAAGATGTCTCAGCTTGAATGAATACTTCTCTCGTGAAGTATATCTCGTATGGAAAGGGTAAAGGTTTGATAATATATCTCGAATCTATGATGCACCTATGAAGAAATGATGAAGCGGAATATCTAGATCCGGGGAATGTATGTGTAGCCGCGAGATCGTTTCGGAAGGCTTAGATCTGTGATGAGGCAAACATCTGTCTGAAGTAAAGGGTTGAATCTGAACTGAATATCTGATCTGAAGAAGTATGCAGCTCTGTAATGGTTGAAGATCCATACGCTAGTTCGCCGCAGAGGAAGCGCGTATATATGCGGCTTCGCTGAAGAGAAAGCGCGTATGTGCAATGAAATATGTACAGAGGTATACGCTGGTTTATGTGAACGGAAGCGCGTATATACGCGACATCAGTGAAAGGAAAGCGCGTATGCAAACTAGGGTTTGCTGAAGTCTGTGGTAAGAAATGTCTAATCTGTTCTGCTGGTTTACTGATATCTGTCAGTGAGTTATATGTATCTGTTTCATGGTTGACTGTGCTTAAAATTATGGAAAGGGTCCAGTCTGAAAATATGATGAAATGTGGCCTGCAAGTGGTGTCCTAAAGGAAGCTTTGGATCCAGTGTGAAAATTGATGAAACGTGGTCCATAGAGGTGCTGAGGGTTGTAGCCTTCAGTCAGGGGGTTGTAGCTCCCTTCCAGGTGAGGCTGGTAAACGAGAGCAGGGGGTCGTAGCTCCCTTCCAAGAGAGGCTAGTAAACGAGTCAGGGGGTTGGAGCTCCCTTCTAGGAGAGGCTGGTAAACGAGCGCAGGTGGGTGCCTGCGTGCTGGTAGGAGTCTGCACCAGCACATATGTTGTAAGATGTTTTCTCTATAATAAAATATTGAAGGCTGAGCAACTGCAGCGGTGTTTTTCTCCCGACTTGGGTTTCCACCTAAAAATCCTGGTGTTCATGTGTGATGCTTTGTGTGATGGTTTATTCTGTTCTTACTGCACATGTTTACTGTTTATTAAACATCTGATGAATGAATGATGGAATGATATAAGTGAAGAATTAATGATTTAACTAGATCTCTGTGTATACGCGAGTTTCATAAAGGGTATCCGCGTATATACGCGAGTCTGTATCAGGAAAGTAGCGTATGGGTTTTAGAAGCAAGAAAAAGTAAAAGTTTTGAATATGCAGTAAATACTGATTCACCCCCCCTCTCAGTATTTTTCCCAACAATTGGTATCAGAGGAGGTCCTTCTGCAGAAGCTTGATCGCTTGAAGGAGATCCGTCACAATGGGAAGTCAAGAAGGAGTAATGTCTATAAAGCCACCTCTATTCAATGGAAGCAATCTGATATTCTGGAAGGTACGAACAAAAGCTTATCTGCAAAATCTTGGTGCAAAAGTATGGGCAATCATGAAAGAATGTGAACAAGAATTTAGAGAAGAAAAGGATACTTTTGTGGATGCTCTAGAAGACAATAATTTTCGTGAAGAAAACACTCAACTCAAAGTAAGCCTAGAAGAAAAGAACATAATCATAGAGACTCAAGAAAATCAGCTTGAATCAAAAGAAAAACGCATTGAGGAATTGGAGTGTGAAGTAGTAAATCTAAGAAAAGATAATGAGAAAGTGAAATCTCTCAATCTTAGATTTGCTAAAGGTTCAGAAACCTTAGATGAGATTATCAAGGTACAACAGTCTCCTCTTATAAAAACAGGTCTTGGATATACTGGGGAATCTTCCCAGACTTCAGCACCAAATTTGCTAAAAGCAGCCACAGCTGGTTCTCTACATTCTGCCACTCAGCAAGGGAACAAAGGATCTTTACAGGTAAAGCATGATCATCTCAATTCAAGGAACACTAACAAGGAGATCTGTCAAAGAAGCTACAACCAACAGGTAAATTCTAATAGAAGATTTCATGATCACAAAAATTTCTACTTCAATGGACAATGTTTCTCATGTCACAATTTTGGTCATAAAGTTGTTCAATGTGTTGCATATAAAACCATCATGACAAGAGAAGCAAGAAATAAAAGGATGAATATTGAACCAAAGAAGAACACCTACAACAACTTTTCTCCACTTCAAAACGAAGTTGAATGTACTTATTGCAATAACTTTGGTCATGAAGAATCTGAATGCAGGAGCAAGGTCCAGCCAAAAGAGCATGTTCCATCAAGCTCTAAAGTGTGGAAAAAGAAAGAAATACTGGTTGAAAATTATGGGATAGCATTATTTGCATAAGGTGAAGATAATCAATGGTACATTGATAGTGGGTGCTCAAGACACATGACAGGTGACAAAAGCAAACTTCGTACATATAATGCTCTAGAAAAGGAAAAGAAAGTTACATTTGGAAATGATACTCCTGCTATAATTAAAGGAAAAGGGTCAGTATTTCTAAAAGAAAAGGTGAAGGCTAATGATGTCATGTATGTGGATGGATTAAGGCATAACCTGTTAAGTGTAAGTCAAATGTGTGATCAAGGAACGGAAGTGGTCTTTAGTTCAAAAGATTGTGTGGTTCGTGATCTTGATACAGGTAAAATCATTATAAAAGGAAAAAGAAATCCAAGCAACCTGTATGTACTAAACGACATAGATCAATGTTACTTGAGCAAATCTTCAGAAAATTGGCTATGGCATAGAAGGCTGGGGCATCTGAGTTTCTCTCAAATCAACAAAGCAAGCAGACTTCAAGCTGTTCGTGATCTTCCCAATGTTAATCTTCCAGAAAGTATCATATGCAAATCTTGTCAATTTGGTAAGCAGACCAGAGTACGATTTAATGCCAAAGAAGGATCATCAAGTAAGCCTCTTGAACTCATTCATACTGACATCTGTGGACCTATGAGGAAAAATTCATTATGTGGGGAAGAATACTATATCTTATTTATTGATGACTACTCTAGAATGTGTTGGATCGGGTTCATTAAACACAAAGATCAAGCATTTGAAAAATTTCAGAGCTTCAAAGCATTGGTAGAAAATGAATTAGATCTAAAAATCAAGTGTCTTAGATCTGATCAAGGAGGAGAATATATATCAAATGAATTCTTTGAATTTTGTGAACAACATGGCATAAAAAGACAATTCTCTGTAGCAGGCACTCCACAACAAAATGGCGTAGCAGAAAGAATGAATAGAAAAATTGTTCAAATGGCTAGAGCTATGCTTGCTGATTCTGGAACTCCTGACATGTTCTGGAGTGAAGCAGCACATACAGCAGCTAACATTCTCAACAAGGCTCATGTTCGGGTAAATAGTGACAAAACTCCATATGAACTTTGGTATGGTAATTCTCCCACTGTGAAGCATTTTAGAGTTTTTGGAAGTAAATGCTTTATCAAAAATAATGATGAAAAGCTTGGCAAGTTTGAACCTAGATCAGATGAAGGGATATTTCTTGGTTACTCATCTTCAAGAAAAGCATACACATGTTACAATAAAAGGCTTCAAAAGATTGTTGAATGTATTGATGTTGTTATTGATGAGTCTCCTGCAGCTCCTAAAGAAGAACAAACAACAAAAGAAGATGATAGTGACATATGGCCTTCTACATCAAATGGAAATGATATAGACAGTGGATCCAATGAAGAACCTGAAAATGATCTATCTGAAAAAGCTCCATCCAGATATGTTCAAAAGAATCATCCCGAATCTCAAATTTTGGGAGACAAGGAATCAGGTGTACGAACAAGGAGAACTCTTGTGGGATCTTCTAGTCATCTGGCACTTCTATCCACAATTGAACCACATAATGTCAATGAAGCTAGCAAAGATGAATGTTGGAAGCAAGCCATGGATGAAGAGCTTGATCAAATCGAAAAGAATGACACTTGGGAATTGGTACCAAGACCACATGATAAAAATGTCATTGGAACTAAATGGATTTTCAAGAACAAGTTAAATGAGAATGGGGAGGTTGTAAGAAACAAAGCTAGATTGGTTTGCAAAGGGTATACTCAACAAGAAGGTATAGAATTTGAAGAAACTTTTGCTCCTGTAGCTAGACTTGAAGCCATAAGAATGTTTCTTGCTTTTTCAAGTCATCAACAAATCAAAGTTTATCAAATGGATGTTAAATCTGCTTTTCTTAATGGTGATCTAGAAGAAGAAGTATATATAGAACAACCGGAAGGATTCATTTTTGGAAATGATGAAAATCTTGTTTGTAGACTTAAAAAGGCTCTATATGGTCTCAAACAAGCTCCAAGGGCTTGGTATTATCGTCTTGACAAATATCTTCATCAACAAGGATTTACAAAGGGGTCTGCTGATAGCAACTTATACACAAAAGTTGAAAATGATAAACTATTGATTGTGGTTGTATATGTTGATGATATCATTTTTGGGAGTAATGAAGAATCTATGAGTCAGAAATTTTCTTCTGTCATGCAGCAATAATTTGAAATGTCCTTACTTGGAGAACTAACATTCTTTCTTGGCTTGCAAGTGCATCAAACTATAGATGGTATATTCTTATCACAAGAAAAATATCTTAAGCAAATTCTGAAGAAGTATGGCATGGAAGAATGCAAACCTGTAAGTACACCAATGATAACCGGATGTAATCTCAGTTCTCATGATGATTCTCCCACGGTGAATCAACCAGAATACAGATCTATGATAGGAAGTCTAATTTATCTCACTGGGACTAGACCAGACATTATGCATGCAGTTGGGATTGTTGGACGATTCCAAGCTAATCCAAAAGAGTCTCACCTTCAGGCTGTTAAAAGAATTTTCAAATATCTACAAGGAACTCAAGACTTTGGTCTATGGTATCCAAAGAATGCCGATCTTACTCTTCATGCTTACACTGATGCAGATTGGGCTGGAAGTGTTGATGATCGGAAAAGCACTAGTGGTGGTGCATTCTATATGGGACCCCGATTAGTATCTTGGTTCAACAAGAAGCAAAATTCTATTGCCTTATCTACAGCAGAAGCAGAATATGTGGCTGCCGCATCTTGTTGCACTCAACTCCTTTGGATGATGAAAACCTTACAAGATTTTCAAATCAAATGTACACCCTCCTGCCCATTATGGATAATACAAGTGCCATCAAAAGATTTGAAAACAACTCAAGTATGCATTCAAGATGTTAAGCACATTCTGATCAAGTACTTCACGAATGCAAGTGCTTGAGAAAAAGGCAGAAGTTGGAGAAGCTTCTTCCCTCCAAAAGAACAAGTTGCTAGATATCTTTATCAACCCCGCCTCAGTGGAATGCCTCTGAGACTGGCACAAGTCAGAGTAAATTTTCAGCCAACAAGCACAAATCATGCACTCTGAAGATGGCATTGATATGAAGTTTCTAAACAGAATGATATATCGCTGTGGAAGTTCAGCACGAAACGCAGATGTCCTGATTATCGACAAATTTGTTTGGATTCAAATTTCTCGCCACACCGGCAGCTGGTCGCTTGGTATCTCCTGATACCTGCTTGGTATCTCTGTGGTGTTCTAGTTCTCATAATTGATTTAACAAGCCATGGTGATGCCTTGATGAATTTGTTGGTAAAAGTGTTCAAGATGCACACACTAAGGGGGAGCCTTAGTCATATGGAAAGGTGGCTTGGATGCACAGATACAGGGGGAGCCCTAGCCTTGCTGAGCATAATGCATTGTTGGCATTATGGTGGTTCTGATATATGATATCTCTTGAGATTTTTCTAGTATTGGTCACGTAAAGTCATATTTGTAATTTGATGAAAAGGTCTTGTTAAGACCCATGATGTAAAATTGTAATATTCAGTCATGTAAGGACGTGTCAAATTTGTAAACCCACTTGGTTGGGTAGCTGAGTCAAAGTTGTAAACCCACTTGGTTGGGTAGTTGAGTCTCATATGTAAATCCACTTGGATGGATAATTGATGTAAGTATGAGTCTTTGGTGATAGGAAGTTCATAGAGTCATATACTTCATTGAAAAATATGTTTGAAGATTCAACATGAACTCAGGGGGAGCTTGGTCACTTCAGTATATAATAGATCTGCAGAAGGTTTCTTCTACATGAGGAGAAAAAGGGGAGAGTGTGTTGGTTTTGATCCGCCCTTTGCCCTTGATGTCAAAGGGGGAGAGTGACATGGTGTTTGAATGGTGTCAAAAATGGAGAGAGTGACATGGTGTCATTGTATTCTTAACGTACCTATCTGTTGTGGTAACCAAACACCATCGTGGTTGCCATCAAGTCCAAAGGGGGAGATTGTTGGCAATATGATGCAGAGTGTTGTCCTTGATGGCAACCCGCTGAATGAAGATGAAGACATGAGACTATTGACATGTGTTGTCCTTGATGGCAAACCACCTGATGAAGTTATTCTTGACTTGATGGACTTGGTAAATGATGTAAATCTGATATGAAATGATGTTTGTTAGCAATATGATGCTGAGTGTTGTCCTTGAATGGAAACTTACTTGATGAAGTTGTCCTTGATAGAATATGTCTTGATGAACCTGTTTAAAGATGTAAATCTGATGTATCTACAGAGAGTACAGAAGGCAATGAAGAAAGGAATTCAATATGTGCTAGATCTATGATGAAAAGAGTATGTCTCAAGGCATACGCGGATTTCTAGGAGAAGTCGCGTATGCACGTGGGAAAAAACGTGCCAAGTCGCGTATGGGCAAAAGCGCTCATAAAGTGCAAAACCAGGGGTAACCACCATGGTATTGACCCATTGTATTGGGTAATGATTCGTCTAAATGACCCCATCCAGGAATACCATCGGAAGTAATGTAGTTTTGGGCTCATGGTATTGCTTTGGCTCATGGTATTGAAAAAGGGGATCATGGTATTGAAAAAGGGTAAACCTATATAAGGAGAAGAAATTCATTTTGCAAATAATGAGTGTGGGAGCAAGATGTCTGAGCTTGAATGAATACTTCTCTGTGAAGTATATCTATATGGAAAGGGTAAAGGTTTGATGATAGATCTGAATTAATGATGCACCTATGAAGAAATGATGAAGCAGGATATCTAGATCTGAAATGTATCTGTAGCTGTGGTATAGTGTGTGTGTAGTCGTTTAGATCTGTTTATGAAGTGATTAGATCTGTGATGAGGCGAACATCTGTCTGAAGTAAAGGGTTGAATCTTATCTGAAGAAGTATGCAGCTCTGTAATGGTTGAAGATCCATACGCTAGTTCGTCGCAGAGGAAGCGCGTATATACGCGGCTTCGCTGAAGAGAAAGCGTGTATGCGCAATGAAATGAGCTCTGTAATGTGTACAGAAGTATACGCTGGTTTATGTGAACGGAAGCGCGTATATATGCGACATCAGTGAAAGGAAAGCGCGTATGTAAACTAGGGTTTTCTAAGGTCTGTGGCAAGAAATGTCTGATCTGTTCTGCTGGTTTACTGATATCTGTCAGTGAGTTATATGTATTTGTTTCATGGTTGATTGTGCTTAAGAAGTATGGAAAGGGTTCAGTTTGAAAATTGATGAAACGTGGTCCATAGAGGTGTTGAGGGTTGTAGCCTTCAGTCAGGGGGTTGTAGCTCCCTTCCAGGTGAGGCTGGTAAACGAGATCGGGGGGTCGTAGCTCCCTTCCAGGAGAGGCTGGTAAACGAGTCAGGGGGTTGGAGCTCCCTTCCAGGAGAGGCTGGTAAACGAGCGCAGGTGGGTGCCTGCGTGCTGGTAGAGTCTGCACCAACACATATGTTGTAAGATGTTTTCTCTATAATAAAAATTGAAGGCTGAGCAACTGCAGCGGTGGTTTTCTCCCGACTTGGGTTTCCACCTAAAAATCCTGGTGTTCATGTGTGATGCTTTGTGTGATGGCTTATTCTGTTCTTACTGCACATGTTTACTGTTTATTGGGCATCTGATGAATGAATGATGGAATGATATAAGAAGAATTAATGACAAAACTAGATCTCTCTCGTGGTCTCTGCGAGTTTGCTAAAGGTATCCGCATATATACGTGAGTCCGTATCAGTAAAGTAGCATTGGGTTTTAGAAGCAAGAAAAAGTAAAAGTTTTCTTAAAATACCGATCTACCCCCCCCCCCCCGCATTTTTCCCAACACCTTCGCAAGTTTGCCCCGTCTTGATTCACCCCCCCCCCCTCGGTATTTGGAACAACACCTTCGCCGTATCTTTCCTTGATAAATTCAACAATACCGAATCTAAGTTACAAAATCATATTTTGCTCTTTTCTTTCTTATCCAACTTTGCCTAGCCTTTGTCTGACATTGTAATTTTTTTAGTACCTAGATCTACTAAAATCCACTGATCTTTGTCCACCAAAAGATCCTCCATCTTGAGTTTCCACAACTCAAAAATATGGCCATTAAATTTGTTTATCTCTATCTTTCCACTCCTCGCCATATTCTTTCACTATAAGAAGCGATCCCGCATATCTCCCACTAAATAGGGTCTACTACAGGCCCAAACAAAATCCCCTTATTAGCGAAGCCGAAACAACTCTGATAGAAAATTTAGATTTTAACCTGTATAGAAATTATCTGCAAACGAACTCTTAAAACATAAAATAAATAATGGCGAGAGGATAAAACATAAAACAAATATACACAGAGATTTTCCCCTGGATCCCAAAATCGGGAATACCAGCTTGATTTTTCATTATGTTCCTTTCAATGTTAGAACACACATATATATACATTCCGAAGCATTCATAAATCCCAATCCATTTACTCTGGATTAGAACATAACCGTAGTCCGCTTGACTGAATCTACAAAATACCATGGAAAGAAAACGATCATGCCCAAAACCATGTGCTAAACCCATGCACAAAACCATAGGTAGGTCTGCACAACTAATATAGGGTCCAGTTTAATTTTCTCAGGGCAATGCCTCAGACCCTATGCAGGGGGGCTACCACCCCCCTGCAAACCCCCCAACAGGGGTTGTGGAAATAATATAACACACACCCAAAAATCCTACAATGTTTACTGACTTTGACAATATCTCCAAGGTAAACATGAGCTAAGTTTCACTATGATATGGCTCGACCTTCAATTTTCAGTTATGGAAGTGGTTCCTACCAGTTACGAGTAAATTTACATCCCTCAGAGACTACAAATCACTCAAGAGCCTACCAACCACCCTAGATGATCAATCCATGAGCTATAACTATTTTCACTAGGTTTACTCCCCAAACACACCCATAAAAATTAATGCATGCAGTTTGGAGGCTATAACCACACCCACAAGCCTCTCTCCATGTGATTATGACCCCAAATCCCCTATTTTGTGCATGCAGTCACAAGATCTATGCCACTTTTTTAGGCTAGCTTCCATACCACTACCCAAAACTTCATGTAACTTTCTAGAATCATGACAATGATGATAAAAATGCTAAATAATCAAATCTTTAGCAAGATATTGACTTACACATGCCTAATACATGATTGTAATATTCCAAAATTAGCATGCAACTAATTGGAATATTAATTTTTGCTTTTATCATTTAGATAGATGAATAAGTGGGTAGGGAGACCCATAAATATTTTTAGTAGAAATAAAATCCCTCTTAATGTGAATAGGGATCATCTTGAAAAATGGATAAAGCACCTTCATGTGTGAAAAGGGGCTGAATCATGTGGACAAGGTCAATGTTAACCAAATCAACAACGCTGGTATGGAGAGAGTGGATCATTAATGAGAGACAACGTAATGTTAATGGGAGAAAGTCTCCATGAGAGTAGTGGCTTTAATGAGTGGGACCCAAGGTGAGAAGGCTCACAATGCATATAAGGAATGGGAAGGCAACCATAGATGTGGGATGTTGATTGATTATTTATTTTGATCTTTTTATATATGGATTTGTCAGGTTACATTTCTATACATGTTTTTGTTATTTAGCAGGGTCTGATGTGTTGTTTAGCACAAGGGTGTTACCGAGTGGGAATCCACACTCATCCTTAGGGAAATTTGAGTGCCTACTCAGGAGATATTATTGATATTTATAGTCCACATTCCGGCATCAGGCCAAGCTTCAGTCTTCATCGACAACGCAGTTTCTACTCAGAGTTGTGTTGTCGTGCAGGGTGTTGTAGTGGAGGATTGATAGGGCCAATTTATGTGTTTGTTTTTCAGTGGAGAGGTAGCCTTTCCATTGGGAGGTGAGAAAGGAAGGTCCAGGATATTTATTTCAGATTTTGGCACCAGGCCAACCTATTTCCACCTCCTACAATGTAGTTTCCCTCAAGGACTATGTTATTTCAGAGGGTATTTGTAGAGAAGGTTTCAGTACCACTTTTTGAGGGTGAGATATTCAAGGAAGGGATCAAAATTTCACTTGGAGGATATATTGGAGGAGATCCATATATTTCCATATCATTTTAAGCCACCTCCTTCCAGTATTCAGTTGTAGCTACTATTCAGCCCAAGGGCTGCATTCTGACATTTTTGTATTTTGGGTATTTCCGGAAACCCTTTCTGGGTTGTCTTGGAAATGTGTTTGGGAGCCTAGATCTCTACTCCTAGAACTTTTTGAGCCATACATTAGAATATATATATTATTGTACATTTCAAGTAGTATTTTTTCCATGAAGAATGTGTTGTACTTATTCTCCATCATTCTGCTATGTAGATGGATTTCATGTTTGGCATATGTATTCATGGGAGGCTTGTTTGCCTTGATTATTTGTGTTGTGCCCATATTTATTGTACTTATTTGCTGCAGATTTACATAATAAAATGGCTCTATGTTTGACACACATGTTGGTGTAATGTTATTCACTGTTATTTCCAGTATATTGTTCTATATTCCTGTCTTTTCTAGTTTGGAATATTACAGTGGTATTAGAGCATAATCTCGGCTCAGCCTGTGAGTTTTAGCCAATATGATATTAGAAAAATAAGAATAAGAAGAGAAGAAGAAGATATATAAAATTATGGAAGGAATGAGCTTTGCCTCATATCTTTTCAGATCTATGAATAACCTCTCTAAGGAGGTCAAGAATATGAGGGAGGAGAGACGCAATGAGACATCAAGAAGGTTTCAATATGAGGAAGGTCCATGCAATTCCTATCAGCAGCTAAAGAAACTGGTATTGCATAGAGCTCCAAATAAATCCACTATTTCCACTTTCTTTGAGGAGGAAGGTGAAAGACATGGAGATGGAGGAAACTTAGATCATGAGATTCTAAGTGATTATCTTGCAGAGTACAAGTCTCAATCGAAGGATTTCAAGGATAATATAACTCTCCCACATTTCATTCAGCTCAAAGAAGAGAGGAGAACTTGCAACTATAGAAGAGAAAACATAATAAATTTCTATTGTATACATTTTATGGGTCATCCATATGCACAACAAGGGCTTGGAGAAGGAATTTAGATGAATTCTTCCTACTACATCCATTAGTATAAATATAAGTTGTTGAGATTGTAGCACTACACCTTGAGGGTGAAGAAAACATTTGGTGGTTTGGCCATTTGAGACATGCAATAGTGACTGCTTATGTAGATTTTACTCAAAGGTTGATAAAGAAGTTTGATAGAAGAAAAATGGAAGAAGAACAACTTCCACCACCTCTTGATGCAGGAGTACCTGCATCAGGAGAATGAACACTTGCATCCTTGAAAAGTGGTATTTATCTCTTGACACTTACACTCCCATGCATTATTCAGGAGATGCATGAGGAGGAGGAGACTTATACCAGTGCTGGTGGATTAGTAGAGGAGCAACCATCATCACCAACAGTTGGAGAAGTCATCAAACCAGTAGGAGGAAACCTTGTAGATGTAAAATATGTTCCCCTGGATCAACTTAACCAAGTTATGCAAACATTTTCACTTCCTATTATTTCAGCACATCATATGAAGGGTTGTGGGGACATGCCATTAGGTAAATTGCATGACCTAGGGTCAAATCACATTGTTGATTTGGAGCAGAAAACTATCACTGCATAGAGGACCCTTGACTGGTTCAAGGAGGAGATATATAGTCATCCAGGTATCTCATTGATGAGCTACACACAACACTTTGGGTTGGAGTGTAGAGTTTTGGAGGATAGGAAGAGCATAATCCTAATCAATCCATTGTAGAACTGTATGTTCAACATTGTGCATGATCATGAGACAACAGATGCACCATCATGGAGATCAACAACAATGTCATTGAGCAGTAGTGATGAGTTGGGGGACTAACTATTATTGGGACATTTTTATGACCATTATACTTGTATAACATTGGATGGGCAGATGATTATGATGGATGATATCTCTCATTATTGTTGACACCTAATCCTATGGGTTGGGTGTGGATATTTAATATTGTATAATAAATAATATTAGAAAATAAGGAAGGCCAAGAGTCATTGGGAGATGAATCCCAATAGCCTCACCTCCATGTATAAATACATGTACATTCTTCATCTAATACACATTCTGATTTGCGGAGTTACCTCCTGGTTTGACATGGTATTAGAGCCAGTCCCACTATTGGCATTTTTGCCTGTGGTGTAACTCCCTCATTCCTTTGCTTAGTCAGTTTTTCTGTATAGTTTTTCTACTCCATTAAACTGATGCTATATACTGTAATTCTGCATTTTTTTCTCTTCAATTTATGCACAGCTATGACATTTGCAGCTCCTGAAGATTCTACAATCTGAAATTCCTGCATTTCTGCAGTCCTGCAAATATCCCATTCCTAAATTTTCGTTTGGCCTCTCGGCCTCCCCTCTTTCCTCAACTGTATCTCCCATACACATTCAAAAATAGTAATGTCCTTTGGCTGCATCCCTACCCTTTAACGCATTGCTTATCACATTTATCTCCAAACTACACGCTATTTATAATACCACATCATTGATTTATAATACACGCCAAGCTCTATCTGCTTAATATGATGTTATAATACATTACGCCCAGCGCATTCACCTACGCATACGCGATGGAAAATTTTAGTAGGCACAACAAGCCAGATACATATAACAACACTTTGCCCTCCATCTGCGAATGCAGCCTCTTTGTCCATATAATAAGCGAATTCATATATAAAATGCCGCTCCAAACTACACGCTATCTGCTCCATTTTAAAATGACACACCTCCGCACTTCACATACACCTCCCCACACTGCAAAATACGCGCTCCCCATCCTTTTTTGGCCCAGTCCCACGAGCCCTCTCACAGCCCATGCTACTCCATATTACCACGCTTTGTCATATTCCGCCCTCTACAGCATGTTGTAATACGCTTCCCTCTCCATGGCTTGTCGGCCCTCCTCCAGCGCTGTCATATAATATTTACATTCCATTTAACAATACCGCTTTCTGTCATATAATATTTACATTCCATTTAACAATACCGCTTTATGTCATATAATACCATACGTTGTTTTTAACACCACTTCACCTCTGTTATACATATTTAATATGTTGTCGACTATTCCACTGTTAAAATAATACAGCGCCACCACCATATTAACGCCCTTCCATAAGTTCTCCATTATTCATTATCACTCCCTTTCACCATATCCCGCCCCTTCCAATTTTTAATATCATTCCATTTTTTTACCACAGAACCCTCGCCAATTCAATACCACTTCCCCTCAGTCATAATACCCCCCACCATACTTTCAGCTTTAATTTTTCCTCAAACAAAATATATATATATATATATATATATATTTTTTTTGGTGCAGAATTCAATGTTTTTAGCAAAGAGTTTTTGTCCCCTTTAATTGAGAAAATTTCCAGAATTGAATATTTTCTAGCAAAATTTTTCCTCTTCAAAAGAATTTTTCCCAACAAACTAATGCATTCTCTCATATCTATTGTTGGGGTGTTCTCTCCTGCAAAGAGAACTATCTTGAATGGTCTCTGAAGATTAAACACACACTCATTTTTAATGAGTTGTGGAAAGGAATCTGTGAAGGACAAGAAGGAAATCCACCAGCAAAACCCACTTCAGACAAAGAGCTCGCCATTTGGGAAAACAAGAACTGCAAGGCCTATGCCTTGATTGCAGCTTCCGTAAATGAAGAGGTGAGCTGCCACATTTCATCTTTCTCAAATGCCTATGATGCCTTGAGCAAGCTAAAAGAACTCTATGACTCGCATTCAGAATTAGAAAATGTTCAATTGATGATTAAGCTGTTCATTCTTGAAATGAACAATGATGATCCCCTTGCTTTAGCTTCAGAAGTTAGATCTATCATGCATGATATTGATAGCACTGGTGTAAAAATGGACATACCTCTCATAGCATATGTTAAGGCATTATATACGACTTACTCACATTATCTTGAGTCTTTGCAAGCAAGTGGGAACCTTGAGCATATCACCTTTGATACACTTGAGAAAAAGTTTGCAGAAAGAGAGAAAGCTTTTGGGAAGATGACAGTCCCTTCGTCTTCCGAAGAGGCTGCATACTTGGCACATAGATAAAAGAGTCATGCTCTAGATTCATCCAGAGGAAGAGGTGGCAGAAGAGGAAGAGGAAGAAGAAACTTCACAGAAAGGGGGGGCAGACAATCTGACAAATCCAATCTTCATTGCACACGTTGCAATAAATATGGACATGATGCATCCAAATGCAGAACACCATGGGAGAAAATTGAGCAGCAAAGAAATCAAGACAAAGGTAAAACTAATGACAAAGACAAAGGTAAAGCACCTGAATCCGCTCATTATGTTCTAGCACATTGTAACAATGGAGTAACTGAAGACTTATTTGATGTTTCATTTACTTCATGGAGAGATGATTGGTTGCTAGATTGAGGAGCAACATGTCACATGACATTTAGAAAAGATTTTTTTGAAGAATTCACTGACAAAGTTGATGGAGCAGTATATTTCGCAGATAAATCCAAACTCAAGCCATCAGGGCTTGGTACAGTCAGGCTTAAACTGCCTGGTCTTCCAGATCATATTCTACATGAGGTTCTATACCTCCCTGAGTTGAGGAGAAACTTGTTGTCCTTGGTCCAAATCCGCCAGCAAGGACACTCCATTCACTTGTTTGATGGCAAGGCAGAGGTCAGAAAAGCATCGGATCACTCACTTGTCATGGAGGGAATAGAAGAAGGGAGACTCTTGAAGCTGAAAGGTTCATCTGCTCATGCTCAAAACTTTGCATTCAGTTCACATCATGATGAAGGTACATTCCCATCAAGTCTTTTATGGCATGCTAGATTTGGACACTTAAAATATGAAAGCCTTCGTTTGTTGAAGAAAAATGGTGTTAATGGACTGCCTACAATTCCTATAAAACCTAAGGAATGTGATGCTTGTATTCTAGGAAAGCATAGCAAACAGCCATTTCATGATTCACACTCCAGAGCACATAGAAAACTTGAGCTTGTTCATTCAGATTTATGTGGCCCTATGCCTATTGCTTTTGCAAATGGAAATAAATACATGATGACATTTATTGATGACTACACCAGAATGTGTTGGATTTACTTATTGAAGAACAAGTCTGATGCTTTTCAAACATTCAAGAATTTTCATACATGGATTGAAAATGATGCACAAACTCATATTGGCTCTCTACGTACTGATAATGGAAAAGAATACACTTCAAACGAATTTGAAAATTATCTTCGTCAACATGGAATCAAACATCAAACAACTGTGCCATATAATCCACAACAAAACGGTGTAGCTGAAAGAATGAACAGAACTATTTTAAATATGGTCCACTCCATGTTATTTTTCAAGAATGTAAAATTGATGTTTTGGGCTGATGCAGTTCTATGTGCTGTTTACATAAAGAATAGGTGTCCTTCAAGTTCAATTAGAAACAAAAATCCTTTTGAAATGTGGCATAGCCACATTCCTTCGGTAAAGAATTTCAGGGTCTTTGGGTCCACCTGTTATGCCTTGATACCCAAGGGTCAAAGGAACAAACTTGGTGCTAGAAGCAGAAAATGTATCTTCTTGGGGTACTCCAATACCTCCAAAGGATATCGTCTCTATGATGAAACAAATAAGAAGTTTGTAATAGCAAGAGATGTCATATTTATTGAATCTTCCAAGAGTGACAAGGTTGTTGAGCGGCAACTTGATCGCCTGGATAGATTCACACATGCAAATTCTTTCCAAGAATTTGATAATCAGATTCCACATCTTGAAGGGGGGATTCCTATATTGAATCAAACTGTGGAATCATGTCCTGAAGCACTCTCTCCCCCACATGAAGAAACAACCATGGATGACACATTGAATGATGTGATTGACAGAATTGGGAGATTGAATCTTGAATCAATCCCAACTCAGTCAAATGAGCAGCCTGGGCCATCTCAGAAAGGTCCTCCCAAATGGCTGACAAAGACACTAGAGAATGTTCATCCTGATGAGGTTGGAAAAATAGGAACAAGAAGTTCCACTAAACAAATCGAAGGTGATGTAGATAATTCTGATTCTCCTGTTGATATGGATATTGCTTATAACTGTGAATTGAGTTTGTCTACGGATCATGAACCAACTTCCTTCAAAGAAGCCGCTTCTCATGATGAATGGAAAGAAGCGATGCAAAAGGAGTATGATGCCTTGATAAAGAATGGCACTTGGAAGCTGGTTGATCCACCTTTGGGAACAAAACCAATTGGCTGTAAGTGGGTCTACAAGAACAAGTATAAAGCAGATGGCTCACTTGACAAGCACAAGGCCAGGCTTGTGGCAAAAGGTTTTGCACAAAAAGAAGGAATCGATTATGAAGAAACTTTTGCTCCCACAGCAAAATGGACCACCATCCGGACTCTCTTTGCCCTAGCAGCTCAGAATGGATGGAAAGTCCATTAGATGGATGTAAAAACAACTTTTTTGAATGGAGATCTAAAGGAGAAACTTTATATGTCCCAGCCAGAAGGATTTGTTGTAAAGGGTCAAGAACACAAAGTTTGCAAGCTTATAAAATCCTTGTATGGCCTCAAGCAAGCACCACGAGCTTGGTATGAGAAATTAACCGAGCATCTTCTGAAACTTGACTTCAAACATTTTGATCTTGATGATGCAACTTTGTTTGTTAAGAAAGTTGGAAAAACAGTTGTATATCTTGTGGTATATGTAGATGATCTTTTGATAACAAGAAACAATGAGAGCTATATTGCATCCATGAAGAAAGAGTTGAAGAAAGGTTTTGAAATGACTAATTTGGGTCATGTTCATTACTATTTGGGTATTGAAGTAATTCAACATCCTAAATTCATATTTCTTTCTCAAAAGAAGTACATTGGAGATCTCTTGAACAATTTTGGCATGGATGAATGTAATCCCTTAACCACTCCAATGGAACAAAAATTGAAGCTCACATCTATTGAAGGGAAGGAATTTGAGGATGCAACTAAGTATAGACAGCTTGTAGGAAGTCTTATCTACCTGACCACCACCAGACCTAACATTTCATTTGATGTTGGAATCCTCTCAAGGTTCATGCAAAAACCTTGTGAAGGACATTGGTCTGCTGCAAAAAGAGTGTTAAGGTACTTGAAGGGGACTCAAGACTTTGGAATCAAATATACACAGGTAGGTGACTTCAGCTTGATCGGATACTCTGATTCAGACTTTGATGGTGAAAAAGAAACAGGGGTTTCTACTACAGGTTACACCATGATTCTTGGATCAGGAGCTGTCTCATGGAGATCACACAAACAATCAATTCCAACAGATTCCACGATCGAGGTAGAATATGTGGCAGCAGCTGAAGAAACAAAGGAAATTGTGTGGCTCTGGAAAATCCTGGAAGATTTGCAGATGAAACAAATGTATTCCACACCACTCATGATCGACAACACTTCTGCAATAAAGTTGGCCAAGAACCCAAAGTTCCATGATCAAACAAAGCACATCAATACAAAATACCATCTAATTTGACATCATGTTCAGGCCAAAACCATCCATCTACATCATTGTTCCACAAATGAGAAAACTGCTGATATCTTCACCAAAGCACTTGGAAGAGAAAAGTTTGAAAAGTTCAGATCGATGCTTGGGCTCACCAACATCCCTTTGGATTAAAGGGGGGAATGTTGACACCTAATCCTCTGGGTTGGGTGTGGATATGTAATATTTTATAATAAATAATATTAGGAAATAAGGAAGGGCAAGAGTCATTGGGAGATGAATCCCAATAGCCTCACCTCCATGTATAAATACATGTACATTATTCATCTAAAAAACATTCTGATTTGCGGAGTTACCTCCTGGTTTGACAATTATTATGATAGATCCTTCTTGATGAGAAATTCATAGCTCAATGAGAATTTTTTTCCTACAACATATTTGGATCCTTGTGGGTTCAACTTGGTCATTGATGAGTGGCCTTCGTGTGGATATCTCCAGGAGGTTACACTTCAACATCTCATGAAGTGCAAAGATAGAAATCATATTTGGGAGGATGGTATTATCCATTGGATGGATACCAGATTGGAGCATGGCAGGAGACACCCACATTTGGATGAATGGATGAGGATGATGAAAAAGGGGTTGGTGAGCCACTTTTATATCTATGACATAGGGCATCAGGAGGCATGGATGCGCTGGCTACTCTTGAAAGAGTCTGGCCGTCATGTGACATATCCTATGTCAAAGGGTATGTTATGGTTTGGGGCATTGCATGGAACCCATATGTTATGGCAGTGAGAGATTTGTTTGTATGGGGCATTCTACAAGTTAACTATGATGATATTACCTCATGACTTGTATGATGATGAGGTGAGGAGGTAGCAAGAGGAATTTTTGCTTTGGTTGCTCTTGGGAGAGTATTGGTTGATTTTCTCCCATACTTTGCATGATGATTCAGGAGTAGAGGATGTAACAATCATGGTGCATAAGGGATACTATTTAGATTTGGAGGATCAAGAGGTACTTACACATAGGAAGGAGTCTCCCACATGTAGCAACATTATGATATGTGACATTAGCTTTGGGCATGTCCAAGAGGGAAGTCATGAGATGACATGAGCCTTATTAGAAAGGCCAACAACACTGTCACTTGGGAGTATGTATCTATTGATGGAGTGCTCCAAGGGGAGTATGTATCCCTTCACATTTCAAACCGCTATGAGGAGATACTCATGGGAGAGCTCATTCATGGACCTCATTTTCAGCTAACTCTCAGTACATGGTAAGAGTTGTGCTTTTACACTTATTGATCATATAAAAAGTATTCGCATTCTCTTGCCATTTATATACAATGTATTGCTCCACAAGAGGGAAAGTTTATATTTGGGCTTCATGGTATTTCTAAGACCAACATCAGTGATGGAAATATCCATTTCTTGTATGGGTTTGGGCAAGTATTGTGCTATTCTTTACATGCTCAGTTGATACACAATTTCATTTACTATTTTATAGTAGATGAGTTAACATGCACAACTAGCAAATTGTTGGGAGATAACTTGCCACATGATGTTCTGAAACAATAGTTAGCAAAACTGCATTGTATCCGCTTGAGAAACCATTGGTACCATCTAGAATTACACATAACACACAGTAACTTTATGATTTGGATGCCATATGGTGCTGATGTTTATTCACTTTGTATGAGATGGTTTGGACAAAAAAGGTTCATAGAATGAAAGAGTGGATCTTTGAGGATCTAGTTTCCTTCTTGCCTCTTGAAGGCAACATTATTGCAGCCAAAAATCAGAAGCCACTCTATACCTATCATAAGTGGAGAGAGAGACAACATGGGGTAGACAATTTGGTCTATCATGTTAAGCTATGCAGCCCACCTACATTGTAGGAGCCAAAGGTGGAACTTTTTTTCTATGAATTACCATTTTGGAGGGTGATTCATTTTGTGCGGGTAATAGCTTGGGGTTTGGGGCTTCACATGGGAATGAAGGCTCCCAATATTTTTTAGATTCCATGCCTCAAGAAGGTCTATATACATCATATAGTTGCCTCCATGGATATCCCACTTCTTCATGATGAGAGCCATTTGGATTTATCACCAAAGGCTTACTTGTACACTTGGGAGGAGAAAATATGAGACATATTGATGAGATAGCATCTTGTTCAGTTTGAGAAAATTATCAAATGAGGATGCTACAGGAGGAGGAGAGGAGGCTATTCATTTATATCCTTGCATTTTCTTGAGGACAAGAAAAATTTGGGAGGGGAGGACTGTAATATTCCAAAATTAGCATGCAGCTAATTGGAATATTAATTTTTTCTTTTATCATTTAGATATATGAATATGTGGGTAGGGAGACCCATAAATCTCTTTAGTAGGAATAAAATCCCTCTTAATATGAATAGGGATCATCTTGACATCTGGATAAATCACCTTCATGTGTGAACAGGGGATAAAGCATGTGGACAAGGTCAATGTTGACCAAATCAACAGCACTGGTATGGAGAGAGTGGATCATCAATGAGAGACAACGCAGTGTTAATGGGAGAAAGTCTCCATGAGAGTAGTGGATTTAATGAGTGAAAACCAAGGTGAGAAGGCTCTCAATGCATATAAGGAAGGGGAAGGCAGCCACAGATGTGGGATGTTGATTGATTATTGATTTTGATCTTTTTAGATCTGGATTCTTCAGGTGACATTTGTATGCATGCTTTTGTTGTTTAGCAGGGTCTATTGTGTTGTTTACCACAAGGGTGTTCCCGAGTGGGAATCCCACACTAATCCTTAGGGGAATTCAAGTGCCTACTCAAGAGAGAGTATTGCACTGTATAGTACACATTCTAGCATTAGGCCAAGCTTTAGTCTTCAGCTACGTCACAATTTCTATTCAGAGTTGTGTTGTGTTGGAGGGTGTTGCAGTGGAGGATTGATAGGGACAATTTATGTGTTTGTTTTTTCAGTGGAGAGGTAGCCTTTCCATTGGGAGGCCAGCAAGGAAGGTCCAAGAGATTTATTTCATATTTTGGCACCAGGCCAACATATTTCCACCTCCTACAACATAGTTTCCCTCAAGGACTGCATTATTCAGAGGGTATTTGCAGAGGAGTTTTCAGTACCACTTTTGGAGGGTGATATCTTCAAGGAAGGGATCAAAATTTCACTTGGAGGATCTATTGGGGGAGATCTATAAATTTCGATATCATTTTCATGCACCTCCTTCTAGTATTTAGTTGCAACTACTATTCAGCCCAAGGGCTACATTCCAGCAACTTTGTATTTTGGGTATTTTCGGAAACCCTTTCTGGGTTGTCTTGGAAATGTGTTTAGGAGCCTAGATCTCTACTCCCGACACTTTGTGAGCCATACATTAGTAGATCTATATTATTTTACATTTCTAGTTGAAGTTTACCCATTGAGACTATGATGTACTTGTTCTCCGGTACTCTTCTATGTAGCAGCATTTCATGTTTGACATATGTATTCATGGGAGGTTTGTTTTCCTTGATTATTTGAGTTGTGCCCATATTTATTGTACTTATTTGTTGCAGATTTACATAATAAAATGGATCTATGTTTGATACACATGTTGGTGTTGTTAGAATCCTATACCAATAGGTGTCATATATCATGATTGACTTGATGGGCTATGTAATATGTTCATACCTTTCCTTGTTGCAAAGATTTTCCATATTGTCAAAAAAATAAAAAAATTTAAAAAATGTAAAGAGGGTATACCCTAAAAGAAAAATCAAAGGGTAAAAAAATAAAAATGGCCAAAAAATGAAAGAAAATGAATCCCACCAAAAGAAAGTCCAAGAAAGTGCGCAAGTCTAAGTGCCACTACCTTTTACTCTTATATAAATAAAAAAATTGTGTTCAACTTGTATCTTATTCCATAATTTATGAACAGTCAAACAGTTTAAGCTTGGCTAGTTCATCTTTCAATTTTATGTTTTATATAGAGAATAAAATCTGACCAAACTGTTCAATCTTGGCAGATAAGTAGGTAGGTAGAGTAAATAAAAGGAGCTCAACAGTTTAATCTGAGCCCTTCGATGTAATAAGGTTAGAATTAGATAGACTTCTACATGTAAAATAAAAAGTGTGATAAGGGTTTGCCAGTCTAAAGTGCACCCTAATAAAGAAGAAAAAATGGTAGGGTAAAGTAGATAGGGTAGGTAGATGTTGTTGTAGAATTACATGTGATGGATAATGACTCTAAATGTGTTAAATCCTTACTTTCATCACAAGTGCAAAGGCAGACACTACACTAGAAGAATTTCAAGCAAAGAAAAGTCAAATTATTAACTTCCTTTCTCATTTTTCCCTAAGAATTTCACTAATTTCCCCTAAGTACTAAGGAATTTGAAAATTAGAGGGGCTCAAGGCATTTCCTTGACTTTTGGAGGGACCGGACCCTCTGCCCAATAATTGGAAAAGCCTAAGTACTTAAAAGCATTCATAAATCATTCATTCACTTCCACAAGACAATCTTTTCCTAAGTAAAATCCTATTTTACTTAGGGAAATTTCACAATATTTCATAAAAACCCTTTTCATTCAAGCATAAGTTAATTACATGAACCTAATGTTTTTATACTTAGCGCTTTTATTTCATTTTCATATTAATTTATAACTTTATTATTTAATTCCCTATATGACTCAACCCTTTCCCATATTATTTTAATTATTAAAATTCCTAATTATTATTATCACGCCACTTTGGTTGAAAAATAACCATATAAATCTGATTAATTTTGATTAATTAGTTGAATTTCCAACTAATTAAAAGCCCAACACCCTGCGATGTCTGAATTACGATCAAGGAATTTTGATTTCCTTAGTATGGATAAAGAAATGGAAAATTACGCCAAGTCTTTTTTTTTTTTTTTTTTTTTTTCCGTTCTGCCTTTCTGCTTGGCCTCTTAGCTCTACAGATTGCGCCTAGGGAGCTCTTGGCGCTCCCGGCACACCCCTGTGCCCCAGCTCGGCCTGCTCCGTGCCCTATCTGATCATGGATGCCCGCAGGGATCCTGACCCCCCTCCGCCTCCGGAGGTTTCAGCTTTTAGAGCCATGATCGCCGCTGCCCCCAAGCGCCCTCCTTCATTGTCTCAGCAGAAATTCGTTAAGAAAATGGAATCAATCCCCTCCGTGGCCCTTCCTGAAGAAGACACCTGGCTGAGAGAGGACTCATAGGTCATTTCACGGGCCTCTGGCCCTCTCCCAAAATAGTTGAGGACTGGACTCAAAGGAACTGGAAGCCTCTGATCAAGGAGGGAGTCAAAAGTTACTTCGTTGGTAAGGGTTTATTTGTGTTTGTTTTTGAAAACCCAGAAGATAAAGGCTTAATCTTTAGAAACGGATCATACTTCATGGGTCCCCAGGGCCTATATCTAAATAAATGGTCTCCAGATTTTGATCCCACCCAGGATGTCCCCTCGGCTGTCCCGGTTTGGGTTAGACTCCCTCATTTACCTCTCCACTGCTGGAATAAAAAATCCCTCTAGATCATAGGTAATGCTCTGGGAAAATACATAGACCAGGCTGCAAGAAAGGATCAATACTCATGCGCACGCATCTGTGTAGAAGTAGACCTCGAAGAAGGACTACCGGAAGCAATAAAACTCACCGTCGCTGGGTGGACGCATGTCCAAGAGCTGGACTATGAACAGTTGCCATTTAAATGCAGACATTGCCATGGACACGGACACTTTGCAAAGTACTGCAAGAAGAAGGATGAAGAACAAGTAGATAAACAAAATGGGGAACAATGGACCCTAGTCCAGAAAAACGCAAACTCAAAAAAAGGCTCAGGCAAAGGCAATATGACTGGAGATCCTTCAAGCTCCAAAAACAACCAAGAAATGGAAGCAACACCAAATGGGCCAAAAAGTGATCAGATCAACCAAGTAAATCTAACCCAGGAGAATGAGGAACAGGTTGTCCCTCTACCTCCAAACAAAGAGGGAGAGGAAGCAATACAGATCGAGGAAAATCAAGGCATTCCCACCAATCCTTCATACGTAGAAATAGCAAGGAAAAAACTTGTGGATAGCTCTGGTTCTTCTGAGGATGAAACCTACGAGCACCCTTCTAAAAAAGTAGGAAGGAAATCTCACAAAGAGAAGAGGGAAGAGGAGGCAGAAAGGCTCAAGATTCAAGGAAGTCAGTCCACAATAGAAATGTCTATTGGGCGAAATACCAGACCAAGGCCTTCCAAGGGAGGCCCCAATCCCCATTTTGGTAAATAATGAAACTCGTCTCTTGGAACTACAGAGGTCTGGGGAATCCCTCTAGAATAGAAGCAGTCAAGGACCTTTTGAAAGCAGACCCCTCAGACATTCTCATGCTCCAAGAGACCAAAATAGAAGGGCAAGCCCTTCTAGAGCTAGGCAGATCAAAGTGGAACAAAAGAATAGGAAAAGCAGTCAGTTCAAGGGGAACCTCTGGAGGGTTGGCTACTCTTTGGACGGATGACCTTCTCCAGCTAATAAAATCCCATGAAACCCAGCATTGGATCTACACGGAGCTAAAGCATAAGGCAAGTAAGTTCTCCATCTCTCTATTCAATCTTTATGTTCCGGTTTCTTATTCTGAAAAACGAGAATGCTGGGACTCTCTCACGGCATTTTTAGAGTAGTCCTCTCCCAGCAATATCATATTAGCCGGGGATCTGAATATTGTATTGAAAGAAAAGGAGAAGAGGGGATCTGACACAGGAGATCCCCATCTTGTTTGTTAGGACTCCACTATGTATCATTTTTTCTATATACTTTGACACCATTTTCCTGAACATAAATATCTACACACGATTCTTATAATAGAAAATAAAACAATAGCAAGAGCATAAAACATAAAACAGATAAACACAGAGATTTTCCCCTGGATCCCAAATCGGGACGACCAGCTTGATTTTTCATTATATTCCTTTTAGTGTTACAACACACATATATACATGCCGGAGCATACATAAACCCCAATCCATTAACCCTGGATTAGAACATAACCGTAGTTCCCTTGACCGGATCTACAAAAATACCAGGGGCCGAAAACCATCGAACCCCAAAACCATGTGCAAAACCATGCACAAACCATGGGCGGATCCGCCTATGAGTGGGTCCGCACAAAAAACAAATTTTGGCCGGGGCGCTGCCCCGGACCCCAACGGTGGGGACTGCTTCGCCCCTCGTGACCCCCCAGCTACGCCCGACGCAACATATAGCGCGTGGGGCCAATCGTGGAAAGAATATAACACATACCCAACATTCTCCCACTTGTTGTTTTCTTTCCACAGGGGGCCACAGGAGAGCTTAGTCATTGTCCCAATTCTTCAACACCCATTGTTTCTCTACACCAAGAGAACTTCTGAGTGCTCACAGACTTCGTCAATGCATCTGCAACATTCTTCAAAGTGTCCACCTTTACCAGGAACACCCTTTTAGCCTCAACCATATCTCTAACAAAGTGATATTGAACATCAATGTGCTTTGTCTTTGAATGATAAGCAGGGTTCTTAGCCAAGAAAATTGCACTTTGGCTATCACAGTCTATCCTTATAGCTTGTTGTACTAACCCCATACTTGAACACAATCTCTGCAACCAAACTGCTTCCTTGCTTGCATGAGTGGCTGCTATGTATTCTGCCTCTGTAGTTGAAAGAGCCACTACAGACTGTCTTTTACTCATCCAACTGACTGCGCCTCCAAATAGGCTAAACACATACCCACTTTTAGATCTTCTTTGGTCTAGATCTCCAGCCCAGTCTGCATCAACAAAACCACGAATGTCCAACATTCTTTCCAATCCCGGTCTTCCCTGGTAGCACAAGCCATAATCACTAGTGCCACGTAAATATCTGAAAACCCGCTTCACTATTGTCCAATGCTCCTTCCCTGGGTTTGACATAAACCTGCTCAATACTCCCACTGCATGTGCAATGTCTGGTCTAGTACAGACCATTGCATACATCAAGCTACCCACTGCACTTGCATATGGAACATGGGACATATACTCCTCTTCTTCTTGTGTCTTGGGACACTGTTCAGCAAACAGCTTTACACCTACAGGAATAGGAACATTCACCGGTTTACTATCCTGCATATTGAACCTCTGCAATATAGTCTCGACATACTTCCTCTGGTTTAACCAGAGCTTCTTCTTTGCCCGATCTCTCTTAATTTCCATGCCCAAAATATAGTTTGCAGCACCAAGATCCTTCATGTCGAATTTGGAGAACAGTTGGGTCTTCAAATCTTTGATAATTTCTTTGTCATTTCCAATCAACAACATATCATCCACATACAAGACCAAATAAATAACACGGTCACCAATTAATTTAAAATAAACACAGTGATCCTCCTTGCTTCTGGTGAAGCCAAGTCCCCGTATATAGGTATCAAATTTCTGATACCACATCCTTGGTGACTGCTTTAACCCATACAGAGACTTCTTCAACCTGCATACCAGTTCTTTCTTACCCTTCACCATAAAGCCTTCAGGTTGCTTCATGTAGATCTCTTCTTCTAGATCCCTGTGAAGAAATGTTGTCTTCACATCCATCTGTTCTATCTCAAAATCAAATGCAGCAGCAACAGATAAAAGTAATCTAATAGAAGTAACTTTGGCAACAGGGGAAAAAATATCACCAAAATCAATTCCCGGCACCTGGGAATAACCTTTCGCTACCAACCGAGCTTTGTATTTCTCCACCTTGCCTTCTACATTCATCTTCTTCTTAAACACCCATTTGCTCCCAATTGGCTTCCTTCCAGCCGGCAACTCCACCAGATCCCATGCCTCATTTTTGTGCAAGGATGCCATTTCATCAACCATGGCCTCCTTCCAAAGTTTCTCATCCCTTCCGACTCCACGCCTCCCCGACAGTTCCTCGGGGTTCATCATCGCTATAGTTACAAAACCCGAAATGTTGTGCATGGACTATACCTTCTGCTTCTTCCCAACCGATCTTCAAAGTCGAGTTTCAGGGCCTATCATCTTCTCGAGTCTTCTTCTATTGTAGAGTCTGATTCATCCTCCTTTAGCTCAAACTCTATCTTCTCAGGTTCCTTTGGTAGGACTTCATGTTTAACAACATCTTTCACTTCTCTAAACACCACATCTCGATCGTATTAATAACCTTTCCTCCTTCCTTGTTTCTGGGTTCCAAAGCTTGTAACCTTTTAAACCATCCCTATACCCAATAAAGATGCACCTTTCAGATTTATTATCCAACTTGGTCCTTTTCTCCTTTGGAACATGTACATATGCATCACATCCAAATACCCTTAGATGTGAAATAGAGGGTTTCTTACCAGTCCATACCTCATGTGGGGTCTTATCCTCCAACGCCGATGAAGGTGATCTGTTAACTAAGTAACATGCAGTTTCCACTGCCTCTGCCCAGAATTCTTGTCCTAACCCGGTACCACTGAGCATGCTTCTTGCCTTTTCCATCAGTGTTCTATTCATTCTTTCTGCAACTCCATTTTGCTGAGGTGTGTATGGAGTAGTCTTCTGCCGTGCTATACCACACTTCTTACAGAACTCTTCAAATTCCTTCTTGCAGAACTCCCCACCATTATCTGTCCTCAACGCCTTTATCTTCTTCTCTGTCTAGTTTTCCACCAGAGCCTTAAATTCTTTAAATTTGTCAAAGACTTCAAATTTCTTCCTCAAGAAATATATCCATGTATTCCTTGAGAAGTCATCTATGAATGAAACATAGTACACAGACTTTCCCAGTGATGGAACTGACACAGGCCCAAACACATCACTATGCACAAGTTCTAATATCTTGTTTGCCCTCTTAGCACCAGAATGAAAACTCACCCGATTCTGCTTCCCATATACACAATGTTCACAGAAATCAAAATCCAGAGAGAAATTAGACATACCTTCTACCATACCATTTCTATGCAGTATCCGAAGGCCCTTCTCTCCAATATGTCCAAGCCTTTGATGCCATAGCATGGTCTTTTCTCCAGACACAGCTAGGCTTTCCATCCCACTTGGGGTCTTATCCTCCAACGCTGATGAAGGTGATATGTTAACTACGTAACATGCAGTCTCCACTGCCTCTGCCCAAAATTCTTGTCCTAACCCGGTACCACTGAGCATGCTTCTTGACTTTTCCATCAACGTTCTGTTCATTCTTTCTGCAACTCCATTTTGCTGAGGTGTGTATGGAGTAGTCTTCTGCCGTGCTATACCACACTTCTTACAGAACTCTTCAAATTCCTTCTTGCAGAACTCCCCACCATTATCTCTGCCCTCAATGCCTTTATCTTCTTCTCGTCAGTTTTCCACCGTGAAAGCTCCAAATTCTTTAAATTTTTCAAAGACTTCAGATTTATTCCTCAAGAAATATATCCATGTATTCCTTGAGAATTCATATATGAATGAAACATAGTACACAGACTTTCCCAGTGATGGAACTGACACAGGTCCAAACACATCACTGTGCACAAGTTCTAATATCTTGTTCACCCTCTTAGCACCAGAAGGAAAACTCACCCAATTCTGCTTCCCATATACACAATGTTCACAAAAATCAAAATCCAGAGAGAATTAGACATACGTTCTACCATATAATTTCTATGTAGTATCCGAAGGCCCTTTCTCCAATATGTCCAAGCCTCTTTGCAGATGCCAGTAGCATGGTATTTTCTCCGCAGATGTTTCAGGCTTTCTGCTCCACTTTCAGGAACCACATAACTATTGCACCCATCAAGGCAGATTTACCTTGTAGCTTGTACAGAGGTCCAGTCCGAACTCCCCGCATTAATACCAGTGCTCCCCGAACCATCTTGCAGGCATCTTTCTCGAACACTGTTTTTACACCTGCATCATCCATCTTGCTTACAGAAATCAGATTTCTGGCCAATGCAGGAATATGCAGAACACCAGGAAGTGTTCTAATCCTTCCACCTGGCAGCTTCAGCTTGACCTTTCCACGTCCGATGATTCTGGCCCTCCTATCATCCCCTAGGAAGACATCACCACCATCATATTTCTCATACTCGCAGAACCACTCCCTATGGGGAGTGAAGTGAAAGGATGCACCTGAGTCAATCAACCATGACTCATGATATACATGTGTATTTGAAGAAGAAGCAAAATACACATCCCCACCTTCATCCAAGGTGGTTTTTGCCTTTGCAGAAGGAGCTTCATCAGATCCCTTTCCTTTCTCAGGAGCTTTAGATCTGCATTCCTTTTTAAAGGCCTTTCCTTCGCATTTTAAGACACTCTTATAAACTTTATTTCCTGTGAGATTTAGATCTCCTCAGATTTAGATCTCCCACTCAAACTCCTTATTTCGTTTTCCTGCCTGACCTTCTCGCATGCATAAGGCATCTCCATTCTGACCCTCCATATTTCTCCATCTCATTTCCTCCGACAGCAAGGCCGAGACAATGTCATCAAAATTCAAGGTAGTTGTATTGCTACCTATTGCAATAACCAGACTGTCCCACGAGTCTGGTAGAGAACACAACAAACTGATGCACTTATCTTCATCTGAGATTTTAATATCAACAGACGACAGCTGACTTACCACAGTATTGAAGGCGTTCAGATGCTCTGTCATCGAGTCTCCATCCTTCATTCTCAGGTTATACAACTTTTTCCGCAGGAACAACTTATTCACCAGAGACTTAGATTGGTACAAAGTCCCAAGTTTTTCCCACAAGGTCTTCGCCGTAGCTTCCCGAGATACATTCAACAATACTGAATCTGAGACACACAAACGTATTGTGCTTTTAGCCTTCCGATCCAGTTTCTTCCAATCTTCATCTGACATTGCCGTTGGTTTAGTACCTGGATCTACCACGATCCACTGATCTTTATCCACCAATAGATCCTCCATCTTGAGCTTCCACAACTCAAAACTCTGACCATTAAATTTCTCGATCTCTATCTTTCCGCCGCTCGCCATATCGCTCAATCACCGATCCGGTAGACTCCCATCGTACGTGGTCTACCACAGCCCGGCAAAAAAAAACCTCTTAACAAAAAAAGGTATCCCCTGAAGTCGGTAATAGCTCGATACCAAATGTAGGTTTTAACCCCGAACAAATATTCAATTTATCTATAAATAAAAATAAAGAATATAAGAGCATAAAACATAAACATAAACATAGAGATTTTCCCCCGATCCAACCTGATGACCAGCTTGATTTTTCATTATGTTCCTTTTAATGTTACAAAACATATATATACATTCGGAGCATAAACCCCAATCCATTAACCCTGGATTAGAACATAACCGTAGTTCCCTTGACTGGATCTACAAAAATACCAAGGGCCGAAAACCATCAAACCCCAAAACCATGTGCAAAACCATGCACAAAACCATGGGCGGATCTGCCTATGAGTGGGTCCGCACAAAAACAAATTTTGGCCGGG